>JAHUYU010002698.1:0-17448 GCA_030439765.1 Tripidium arundinaceum | reverse complement strand
GCGTCGCTCCGCAAGGGCTTCCGCTGGATCAAGGACCGCTGCACCGGCATCGTGCGCCGCTACTGACCCAAGGGAGAGACGGAGACGCCTGACGCCGGCCGACCTCCGGCGAGGTGCTGCCTTCGTCGTGTTGTTAACCTTTTCGTGACCGTCCGTTGTTTTTTTTTTTTGTAAATTTTAAAGGCCCGTGCTTCTTCTCTTTCGTTCTCCCCTGTTTTCCTCGCATGCTACCTGACATTTTTTTTGCGTAATAACCCTGTTGTTGTTCTTATTATCCGGATGCAAGTAATTAATGCTATACAAACGGGAATGCATGCTCCCAATAATTTCGACGCCTCCGTGTGTAGTGTAAGAACTCCGTGTGTGTAGTGTAGGAATATAGCAACTTGGGATGTGTTTGGATAGCTGATAGCTGCTAATTTTTAGCAGGTGTTGTTTCGATCCATGTGCTAATAGGTGATTTTATAGTGAATTGAACATACATATGAATTATCTTCTTAATAGGAATCCTGCACCAAACCGCGGGCACCCGATAGGGCCACGTCGCCCGTTAACCCGTTAGCCGTCGGATCGAGGCAGCTCGTGATAAGAACCATTGGATGCAGATCAGCTCGGGTTCTGCCCGCTTCGATGTGGACCCGAAACCTCACGAAGTCTCGCGAACCCGAGAAGTCATCGCCTCCGCCTCGCATTGCCATCCCCTGTCACGCTCCCTCTCCCCACGCCTCCCTCTCCGCTCCGCATCTCCGCCGCTGCCCGCTTCCACAAGCTCCCTGGCGCATGCCACCGCCGAGCCCAACATCCACCGGAGGCGATGCGCAAAGAGGGATGAAGAGGCCTAGGCTCTCCGTTGCCATGGCGGTGGCTCCTCGCGGGGTGAGGGATCTGGCTCCGAATCCGACGAACACTCCCCCTTCCCCTCTCCTCCCTCCGCAGCTGCACGCGCGACCAGTAGCTGCACGCGCTATGTGGCGGCGGCGGGGGAGATATATAGAGCCTGGCGCAGCCTCCCCTCCTACTATTATATGGCGACATCGCTGCATAAGCCTCCACTCTGTGGGAGCAGAGATGGCGACCGTCGCAGGCAACCGGCAGCGGTGCAGTGGCCGAGCAAGTAGCAGGCGACTGGTGGATAGGAGCTGGAGCGTGATGGTTGGGAGGAGGCAACGCGTGGGCACTGTGTACCACGGCCAAGGCAGCAAGGTGCAAAGATGGAGTACGACCTTCCCTACTGCTCAGGTCAGGGCGTCAGGCACCGGCCCCTGCATTCTCTCTTGCAAAGTGATCGAGTAGCAAATCTATCTAATGACCGGAACCGGAACTACAATTGAAGCAGAGTGATGCTGTATGGTTGGCCTAATAGCTTATCAATCTCTTTGTTTTCTAATATAATTTCATGATCATCTTGTTGCACATAGGATGATTTATTTTTCTTCTCTATGTTTTCCATGATTCAGGAAGAAGTTAACCTATGAGTTGAAGGTCTCTGAAGGTAACAGTGACTGTGGCCTTCTCATCGATTCAGCTGATGGCATGGACTGAATCGTGATGCACGTGCATGTGACTACCTTGATGCTAGGTAGGTCGGCCAACAGTGCAATGCCCAGCATTCTGTCGCGCAAGCCGTGGCCTAAGGCACTGCGCGGACAGCCCTGGCGGCGCGCGGGCGAGCGAAGCACAGCGACGGCAACGAGCTGTTGCTTGTGGCATGCCTCTCACATCTGGACACCGTCCCTCAGTAATCACTGATGCATTCAGATAGCTACACCTAAATTATTGGAATAGATTAATAAAGCAGCTGCTCATTAGAATGTATTTTGGAGTTCTAATATTTACCTCTGAAACTCTGTCGTGTGTTGCCCGTGTAAAGCATTTGAATGTTGGTTTTAACAACTCCTGTTAATATTCCTAGCAGGAAAAAAATCCATAGCAGTACCCTAACATAATATCAATAAGCTTCTGTCCTCCTACGTACGCTGCTTTCTTGGTCATGATCACTTTGCTCTAATTTGTTTTTCATGTTGCTTAATCACTGATCGTGAAGTGTCACATTTTTAGAAAATTACAATCTAGCCATGTATAAATTCAAGCATGATTTACCTAAACCTTCTTTTTCATTTATAACCTTCTTATAATGTGAAGAAATGCTCCCTTTTTCTAACCACATAGACAATAATTATAGATTATACTGACTTGGGGAGGGCGCGGCAAAGCCGCGCCTTGTTTTCTAGTTAGCACCTATTAGCAACTTCAAACCTGCTAATTAAACTTACACTTAGCATCTCTTCAGCTAATAATTAGCAGGTCTATTTGAATCCACTAGTACTAATTTTAGCTGCTAATTTTTAGTGTTAATGAATCCAAACAGACCCTTAGTAGTAGAATCTATAGGTGAGGGTGAGAAGAAAATCGCGCAAGGAGATAATTATAGATATATACATTTCAAAAGAATTCATTGCTTCATCAGTGAACTTCAGTTTTCACATCTTCTCCCTAAGCAACCTATGCTCCTCAAAGGTGAAAAAGCGGGGTATACATGTGCAACAAATTAGAGCAAAGTGATCATGACCAAGAAAGCAGCGTACGTAGGAGGACAGAAGCTTATTGATATTATGTTAGGGTACTGCTATGGATTTTTTTCCTGCTAGGAATATTAACAGGAGTTGTTAAAACCAACATTCAAATGCTTTACACGGGCAACACACGACAGAGTTTCAGAGGTAAATATTAGAACTCCAAAATACATTCTAATGAGCAGCTGCTTTATTAATCTATTCCAATAATTTAGGTGTAGCTATCTGAATGCATCAGTGATTACTGAGGGACGGTGTCCAGATGTGAGAGGCATGCCACAAGCAACAGCTCGTTGCCGTCGCTGTGCTTCGCTCGCCCGCGCGCCGCCAGGGCTGTCCGCGCAGTGCCTTAGGCCACGGCTTGCGCGACAGAATGCTGGGCATTGCACTGTTGGCCGACCTACCTAGCATCAAGGTAGTCACATGCACGTGCATCACGATTCAGTCCATGCCATCAGCTGAATCGATGAGAAGGCCACAGTCACTGTTACCTTCAGAGACCTTCAACTCATAGGTTAACTTCTTCCTGAATCATGGAAAACATAGAGAAGAAAAATAAATCATCCTATGTGCAACAAGATGATCATGAAATTATATTAGAAAACAAAGAGATTGATAAGCTATTAGGCCAACCATACAGCATCACTATGATGTATGATATGATTTGTGCGATTGCTCTATTTGCTGTCTTCTATCTTCCACTTAAAATGCGTTGAATAATTTGTTAAGGTCAATGTTTTCTTGTGATTTAGCTGTGGTCTATGAGCTGTTTGATGTTTCCAGAAGATATCTGCATTAAGTTGATCTCATGTATTTATAATCAGCCAACATCTAGTTTCATCATTGCCTCAATGCTGTGCTTCTTTTTTCTGTGTACCATGTTTTGATTTGTAGAAACTAGAATGATGCTGTTGCACTGGTCAGAGTTATGACATTTGCCAACTGTGCTGGCCCATGCAGAGGATGCCTACCAGTTGCAATGCCTAACAATGGCTTGCCTACTGTGCTGAATTTCAGCATAAGATACAACCTGTGTAGAAGAGCAACGCTGCTAACCTGGTGTTGCTATGATTCTATACGTTACTGGTTTCATCCTCATGCTTCCGATTGCAGGTACCCCATATATAGAATTCCAACAGGGCCAACATTGAAGGATCTTGATGCCTGTTTTTTGACATTCCATTGTCTAGCAACACCTTGCAAGGGTAAATACTAAGTGACTTCTAGTGCCATAGGGATTTTACTTTGCCTTCAGACAGATGGCAATGGCACATGTGTGACATTTTGCCCCTGTATATGCAACTTTAGATTGCTCCATTTGCATAGAATCCTTACTCCCATTGTTCTTGCAGATTCTGACCCTTCTATGCCAGCATGCCCTGGCTTTGGGGGAATCAACCGCTGCAGAAGTGCAACTGGGAAACTGTCATTACCTATCTTTGGGCTGGCACCTTACAAATTCCGTGCCTCCATTTGGACATCTGACGGAACCCAAGAGCGGGACCGCGTCACCTCACTGATGCAGGAGGCTGACAGCTGGCTCCGCAGAATACAAGTAGACCATCCGGATTTCCGGTTCTTCGTCTCCGTCTCTCCCTTGGGTCAGTAGCGGCGCACGATGCCGGTGCAGCGGTCCTTGATCCAGCGGAAGCCCTTGCGGAGCGACGCCTTGACCCTGGCCTCCACGGCGTAGGCCTTGTACCCGGCCACCCTCCGCCGGCGCTTCGCCTCGGGGTCGCCGGACCACCACGACGGCGCGCGCCCCTCGCTGCCGCCGCCTCCGCCGTGCGACGACGCCGGCTGCACGCCGCCCCGGAACTCCTCCTGCAGGCCCCTCATCACGCCAAGCGTAGCGTTGGCGTTGGCTGGCTCTGGACGGACGACGTGGGTGGGAGGCCCGCGGCGCCCGCACGTATATGTAGCGGAGAGACGCGAAAGCTGCTTTTCGTCGTTGGTGCTTGGGCGCTTGGCATGGCATGCCGCTTGGGCTGGAGAAATGAAAAGGAAATCGAGCAGGTGAGGGCGGCACGCTGCGCTGAGGCCGAGCGACGCCTGTCTCTCTCTGGCGAATTGTTTTAGCGGGAGTGGAGGAGCAGTGGACGCCCCGTCCCGACCGTCCCGCAGCTGCGATTCGTTCACAGCTGGGATGGCCGGGCTGCCTGCAAGTGGAGCAAGTCGCGGGCCAGAGAAACCATCTCCCTGCAGAAGACACATTGCCTCCTGTTGTTTTCGCAGCATATACCTTAACAACCCCTCTATTATAAAAGAAGCAATATACCAGAAGAAACCCTTCTGGTGTATTCATTGAAGAAGAATAGGTGAGTGACGGACTTGTGCACATATAATATATGAGAAAAGATACATCTGGAAACAGCATCCTATTATATATATATAAAAAAACATTGTGCCACCTCTGGTGAATGGTGAATGAGACAGCAAATCAGATAATCAGCATACACTGATGCTCCTCAACTATAATTGAAAATCTTTATTTTTTTCATCTTTTGTTTCTTTCAGTTCTACATTGTCTCCAATTCTGCTTTTTCCACCATCCATCTTTACTTTCCCACAAAACAAACCAACCTACAACAGATATAACTTATTGGAGACAGGGAAAAAAGGTTAGCATGCAGGCTTATAACTCATACAACACCCATTACAAGAGGGCACTCGGTCCATAGACAGATGTGCAGAGAAGGCGGTTCAGTTTGGACAGCGAGGCAGTAATCATACTAAAAGAACCATTTACAGCCACGACGAGTCATCTCCACGTTGTACTGAAATGGGAGACGAAGAACCGGAAATCCGGATGGTCTACTTGTATTCTGCGGAGCCAGCTGTCAGCCTCCTGCATCAGTGAGGTGACGCGGTCCCGCTCTTGGGTTCCGTCAGATGTCCAAATGGAGGCACGGAATTTGTAAGGTGCCAGCCCAAAGATAGGTAATGACAGTTTCCCAGTTGCACTTCTGCAGCGGTTGATTCCCCCAAAGCCAGGGCATGCTGGCATAGAAGGGTCAGAATCTGCAAGAACAATGGGAGTAAGGATTCTATGCAAATGGAGCAATCTAAAGTTGCATATACAGGGCAAAATGTCACACATGTGCCATTGCCATCTGTCTGAAGGCAAAGTAAAATCCCTATGGCACTAGAAGTCACTTAGTATTTACCCTTGCAAGGTGTTGCTAGACAATGGAATGTCAAAAAACAGGCATCAAGATCCTTCAATGTTGGCCCTGTTGGAATTCTATATATGGGGTACCTGCAATCGGAAGCATGAGGATGAAACCAGTAACGTATAGAATCATAGCAACACCAGGTTAGCAGCGTTGCTCTTCTACACAGGTTGTATCTTATGCTGAAATTCAGCACAGTAGGCAAGCCATTGTTAGGCATTGCAACTGGTAGGCATCCTCTGCATGGGCCAGCACAGTTGGCAAATGTCATAACTCTGACCAGTGCAACAGCATCATTCTAGTTTCTACAAATCAAAACATGGTACACAGAAAAAAGAAGCACAGCATTGAGGCAATGATGAAAACTAGATGTTGGCTGATTATAAATACATGAGATCAACTTAATGCAGATATCTTCTGGAAACATCAAACAGCTCATAGACCACAGCTAAATCACAAGAAAACATTGACCTTAACAAATTATTCAACGCATTTTAAGTGGAAGATAGAAGACAGCAAATAGAGCAATCGCACAAATCATATCATACATCATAGTGATGCTGTATGGTTGGCCTAATAGCTTATCAATCTCTTTGTTTTCTAATATAATTTCATGATCATCTTGTTGCACATAGGATGATTTATTTTTCTTCTCTATGTTTTCCATGATTCAGGAAGAAGTTAACCTATGAGTTGAAGGTCTCTGAAGGTAACAGTGACTGTGGCCTTCTCATCGATTCAGCTGATGGCATGGACTGAATCGTGATGCACGTGCATGTGACTACCTTGATGCTAGGTAGGTCGGCCAACAGTGCAATGCCCAGCATTCTGTCGCGCAAGCCGTGGCCTAAGGCACTGCGCGGACAGCCCTGGCGGCGCGCGGGCGAGCGAAGCACAGCGACGGCAACGAGCTGTTGCTTGTGGCATGCCTCTCACATCTGGACACCGTCCCTCAGTAATCACTGATGCATTCAGATAGCTACACCTAAATTATTGGAATAGATTAATAAAGCAGCTGCTCATTAGAATGTATTTTGGAGTTCTAATATTTACCTCTGAAACTCTGTCGTGTGTTGCCCGTGTAAAGCATTTGAATGTTGGTTTTAACAACTCCTGTTAATATTCCTAGCAGGAAAAAAATCCATAGCAGTACCCTAACATAATATCAATAAGCTTCTGTCCTCCTACGTACGCTGCTTTCTTGGTCATGATCACTTTGCTCTAATTTGTTGCACATGTATACCCCGCTTTTTCACCTTTGAGGAGCATAGGTTGCTTAGGGAGAAGATGTGAAAACTGAAGTTCACTGATGAAGCAATGAATTCTTTTGAAATGTATATATCTATAATTATCTCCTTGCGCGATTTTCTTCTCACCCTCACCTATAGATTCTACTACTAAGGGTCTGTTTGGATTCATTAACACTAAAAATTAGCAGCTAAAATTAGTACTAGTGGATTCAAATAGACCTGCTAATTATTAGCTGAAGAGATGCTAAGTGTAAGTTTAATTAGCAGGTTTGAAGTTGCTAATAGGTGCTAACTAGAAAACAAGGCGCGGCTTTGCCGCGCCCTCCCCAAGTCAGTATAATCTATAATTATTGTCTATGTGGTTAGAAAAAGGGAGCATTTCTTCACATTATAAGAAGGTTATAAATGAAAAAGAAGGTTTAGGTAAATCATGCTTGAATTTATACATGGCTAGATTGTAATTTTCTAAAAATGTGACACTTCACGATCAGTGATTAAGCAACATGAAAAACAAATTAGAGCAAAGTGATCATGACCAAGAAAGCAGCGTACGTAGGAGGACAGAAGCTTATTGATATTATGTTAGGGTACTGCTATGGATTTTTTTCCTGCTAGGAATATTAACAGGAGTTGTTAAAACCAACATTCAAATGCTTTACACGGGCAACACACGACAGAGTTTCAGAGGTAAATATTAGAACTCCAAAATACATTCTAATGAGCAGCTGCTTTATTAATCTATTCCAATAATTTAGGTGTAGCTATCTGAATGCATCAGTGATTACTGAGGGACGGTGTCCAGATGTGAGAGGCATGCCACAAGCAACAGCTCGTTGCCGTCGCTGTGCTTCGCTCGCCCGCGCGCCGCCAGGGCTGTCCGCGCAGTGCCTTAGGCCACGGCTTGCGCGACAGAATGCTGGGCATTGCACTGTTGGCCGACCTACCTAGCATCAAGGTAGTCACATGCACGTGCATCACGATTCAGTCCATGCCATCAGCTGAATCGATGAGAAGGCCACAGTCACTGTTACCTTCAGAGACCTTCAACTCATAGGTTAACTTCTTCCTGAATCATGGAAAACATAGAGAAGAAAAATAAATCATCCTATGTGCAACAAGATGATCATGAAATTATATTAGAAAACAAAGAGATTGATAAGCTATTAGGCCAACCATACAGCATCACTCTGCTTCAATTGTAGTTCCGGTTCCGGTCATTAGATAGATTTGCTACTCGATCACTTTGCAAGAGAGAATGCAGGGGCCGGTGCCTGACGCCCTGACCTGAGCAGTAGGGAAGGTCGTACTCCATCTTTGCACCTTGCTGCCTTGGCCGTGGTACACAGTGCCCACGCGTTGCCTCCTCCCAACCATCACGCTCCAGCTCCTATCCACCAGTCGCCTGCTACTTGCTCGGCCACTGCACCGCTGCCGGTTGCCTGCGACGGTCGCCATCTCTGCTCCCACAGAGTGGAGGCTTATGCAGCGATGTCGCCATATAATAGTAGGAGGGGAGGCTGCGCCAGGCTCTATATATCTCCCCCGCCGCCGCCACATAGCGCGTGCAGCTACTGGTCGCGCGTGCAGCTGCGGAGGGAGGAGAGGGGAAGGGGGAGTGTTCGTCGGATTCGGAGCCAGATCCCTCACCCCGCGAGGAGCCACCGCCATGGCAACGGAGAGCCTAGGCCTCTTCATCCCTCTTTGCGCATCGCCTCCGGTGGATGTTGGGCTCGGCGGTGGCATGCGCCAGGGAGCTTGTGGAAGCGGGCAGCGGCGGAGATGCGGAGCGGAGAGGGAGGCGTGGGGAGAGGGAGCGTGACAGGGGATGGCAATGCGAGGCGGAGGCGATGACTTCTCGGGTTCGCGAGACTTCGTGAGGTTTCGGGTCCACATCGAAGCGGGCAGAACCCGAGCTGATCTGCATCCAATGGTTCTTATCACGAGCTGCCTCGATCCGACGGCTAACGGGTTAACGGGCGACGTGGCCCTATCGGGTGCCCGCGGTTTGGTGCAGGATTCCTATTAAGAAGATAATTCATATGTATGTTCAATTCACTATAAAATCACCTATTAGCACATGGATCGAAACAACACCTGCTAAAAATTAGCAGCTATCAGCTATCCAAACACATCCCAAGTTGCTATATTCCTACACTACACACACGGAGTTCTTACACTACACACGGAGGCGTCGAAATTATTGGGAGCATGCATTCCCGTTTGTATAGCATTAATTACTTGCATCCGGATAATAAGAACAACAACAGGGTTATTACGCAAAAAAAATGTCAGGTAGCATGCGAGGAAAACAGGGGAGAACGAAAGAGAAGAAGCACGGGCCTTTAAAATTTACAAAAAAAAAAAAACAACGGACGGTCACGAAAAGGTTAACAACACGACGAGGCAGCACCTCGCCGGAGGTCGGCCGGCGTCAGGCGTCTCCGTCTCTCCCTTGGGTCAGTAGCGGCGCACGATGCCGGTGCAGCGGTCCTTGATCCAGCGGAAGCCCTTGCGGAGCGACGCCTTGACCCTGGCCTCCACGGCGTAGGCCTTGTACCCGGCCACCCTCCGCCGGCGCTTCGCCTCGGGGTCGCCGGACCACCACGACGGCGCGCGCCCCTCGCTGCCGCCGCCTCCGCCGTGCGACGACGCCGGCTGCACGCCGCCCCGGAACTCCTCCTGCAGGCCCCTCATCACGCCAAGCGTAGCGTTGGCGTTGGCTGGCTCTGGACGGACGACGTGGGTGGGAGGCCCGCGGCGCCCGCACGTATATGTAGCGGAGAGACGCGAAAGCTGCTTTTCGTCGTTGGTGCTTGGGCGCTTGGCATGGCATGCCGCTTGGGCTGGAGAAATGAAAAGGAAATCGAGCAGGTGAGGGCGGCACGCTGCGCTGAGGCCGAGCGACGCCTGTCTCTCTCTGGCGAATTGTTTTAGCGGGAGTGGAGGAGCAGTGGACGCCCCGTCCCGACCGTCCCGCAGCTGCGATTCGTTCACAGCTGGGATGGCCGGGCTGCCTGCAAGTGGAGCAAGTCGCGGGCCAGAGAAACCATCTCCCTGCAGAAGACACATTGCCTCCTGTTGTTTTCGCAGCATATACCTTAACAACCCCTCTATTATAAAAGAAGCAATATACCAGAAGAAACCCTTCTGGTGTATTCATTGAAGAAGAATAGGTGAGTGACGGACTTGTGCACATATAATATATGAGAAAAGATACATCTGGAAACAGCATCCTATTATATATATATAAAAAAACATTGTGCCACCTCTGGTGAATGGTGAATGAGACAGCAAATCAGATAATCAGCATACACTGATGCTCCTCAACTATAATTGAAAATCTTTATTTTTTTCATCTTTTGTTTCTTTCAGTTCTACATTGTCTCCAATTCTGCTTTTTCCACCATCCATCTTTACTTTCCCACAAAACAAACCAACCTACAACAGATATAACTTATTGGAGACAGGGAAAAAAGGTTAGCATGCAGGCTTATAACTCATACAACACCCATTACAAGAGGGCACTCGGTCCATAGACAGATGTGCAGAGAAGGCGGTTCAGTTTGGACAGCGAGGCAGTAATCATACTAAAAGAACCATTTACAGCCACGACGAGTCATCTCCACGTTGTACTGAAATGGGAGACGAAGAACCGGAAATCCGGATGGTCTACTTGTATTCTGCGGAGCCAGCTGTCAGCCTCCTGCATCAGTGAGGTGACGCGGTCCCGCTCTTGGGTTCCGTCAGATGTCCAAATGGAGGCACGGAATTTGTAAGGGTGCCAGCCCAAAGATAGGTAATGACAGTTTCCCAGTTGCACTTCTGCAGCGGTTGATTCCCCCAAAGCCAGGGCATGCTGGCATAGAAGGGTCAGAATCTGCAAGAACAATGGGAGTAGTGTAGGAATATAGCAACTTGGGATGTGTTTGGATAGCTGATAGCTGCTAATTTTTAGCAGGTGTTGTTTCGATCCATGTGCTAATAGGTGATTTTATAGTGAATTGAACATACATATGAATTATCTTCTTAATAGGAATCCTGCACCAAACCGCGGGCACCCGATAGGGCCACGTCGCCCGTTAACCCGTTAGCCGTCGGATCGAGGCAGCTCGTGATAAGAACCATTGGATGCAGATCAGCTCGGGTTCTGCCCGCTTCGATGTGGACCCGAAACCTCACGAAGTCTCGCGAACCCGAGAAGTCATCGCCTCCGCCTCGCATTGCCATCCCCTGTCACGCTCCCTCTCCCCACGCCTCCCTCTCCGCTCCGCATCTCCGCCGCTGCCCGCTTCCACAAGCTCCCTGGCGCATGCCACCGCCGAGCCCAACATCCACCGGAGGCGATGCGCAAAGAGGGATGAAGAGGCCTAGGCTCTCCGTTGCCATGGCGGTGGCTCCTCGCGGGGTGAGGGATCTGGCTCCGAATCCGACGAACACTCCCCCTTCCCCTCTCCTCCCTCCGCAGCTGCACGCGCGACCAGTAGCTGCACGCGCTATGTGGCGGCGGCGGGGGAGATATATAGAGCCTGGCGCAGCCTCCCCTCCTACTATTATATGGCGACATCGCTGCATAAGCCTCCACTCTGTGGGAGCAGAGATGGCGACCGTCGCAGGCAACCGGCAGCGGTGCAGTGGCCGAGCAAGTAGCAGGCGACTGGTGGATAGGAGCTGGAGCGTGATGGTTGGGAGGAGGCAACGCGTGGGCACTGTGTACCACGGCCAAGGCAGCAAGGTGCAAAGATGGAGTACGACCTTCCCTACTGCTCAGGTCAGGGCGTCAGGCACCGGCCCCTGCATTCTCTCTTGCAAAGTGATCGAGTAGCAAATCTATCTAATGACCGGAACCGGAACTACAATTGAAGCAGAGTGATGCTGTATGGTTGGCCTAATAGCTTATCAATCTCTTTGTTTTCTAATATAATTTCATGATCATCTTGTTGCACATAGGATGATTTATTTTTCTTCTCTATGTTTTCCATGATTCAGGAAGAAGTTAACCTATGAGTTGAAGGTCTCTGAAGGTAACAGTGACTGTGGCCTTCTCATCGATTCAGCTGATGGCATGGACTGAATCGTGATGCACGTGCATGTGACTACCTTGATGCTAGGTAGGTCGGCCAACAGTGCAATGCCCAGCATTCTGTCGCGCAAGCCGTGGCCTAAGGCACTGCGCGGACAGCCCTGGCGGCGCGCGGGCGAGCGAAGCACAGCGACGGCAACGAGCTGTTGCTTGTGGCATGCCTCTCACATCTGGACACCGTCCCTCAGTAATCACTGATGCATTCAGATAGCTACACCTAAATTATTGGAATAGATTAATAAAGCAGCTGCTCATTAGAATGTATTTTGGAGTTCTAATATTTACCTCTGAAACTCTGTCGTGTGTTGCCCGTGTAAAGCATTTGAATGTTGGTTTTAACAACTCCTGTTAATATTCCTAGCAGGAAAAAAATCCATAGCAGTACCCTAACATAATATCAATAAGCTTCTGTCCTCCTACGTACGCTGCTTTCTTGGTCATGATCACTTTGCTCTAATTTGTCACAATTTTGTCTTGCAATTTATTTTTCCCTTTCTATGGAACAAATTCATGTCATAAAGGAACATGAATTGGATTTCCGTAGTGACTTGGCTAGATTGTAATTTTCTAAAAATGTGACACTTCACGATCAGTGATTAAGCAACATGAAAAACAAATGGCAGCATATAAGCATGTGTACACTGTCAGCTGTCACATGTGAGCCCGCTACATAACTTTCTTTCAACAAATAGTGAACTCATTTAGCTCAAAAGCTGGTTTCTGAAGCATACAATTTGATGATTCAAGATGTAACAAAGCCAGTGTACATTCACCACGTGGTCGTCTCCAAATTTCAAGTGACAGTTTCAATCTATAACATTAGGACGTTCTACGAGTTACATTATAGTGGGCACACCCATCGTTCGGTAAGATCAGAGCAGTAATTATATGTTAACAAAAAATAATTACAGGTAGTGAATTTTCTCTAACCGCAAAATCTAAACATTCACCTAACGGCATAGAAAAGGCATATATTGTTCCTCCAGATCACAGGTTGGGGTTGTTATTTTGTACAGCTCAATCAAGTAACCTTTAGAAGCTAAACTTACCCAGGTTTCTTGAGAATTCCAATCATTGTTCTTTCTTGTTCTCATACTGGAAAGGCAGTAGCAGTGCTTGGATCATTAGTCAGGCCGGTAGACATCAGCACATGTATATGAGGTCTCAAGTCTCAGACATGCAGCAACCTCCTCAAGGTGCAGATACAAACTACTGAGGATGTGTTGCAAGGTCCATATATACAATATCCTCTCCTGGCATAGAGATCTAGGTGATGCTGTTTGGCAGGTATATAATGAAAAGAGTTGGTTAAGCACATGGTCTGCAGGCGCTGTAAATGAGAAACAAGCGGCAAGCAACATGTTAGACTTAAAAAAAGCAACCATCATCTATTTGACAAGTATGAAACGACTTCATCTGTACTCCTGCTCACCTGCTGAGGTATATAGTTGAAGTGTTGAATAAATGTGTAGCCTTGAAATTTTGAATCTGCTGAGGCTTGAACTTTATATATTCTACTAGGAAGGCATTTCTTGAGCACTCAGTGTGTATCCAACATTCACAAATGCATTTGTTTGTCCGGAAGGAATCGTGGCATAATATTTATGCATTCTTAGGTCTCAATCACACCAGTTATCATAGTATTAGCAAAACTAAGACATGGAGGTTCAGCAAATGGAAGTTTCGTGTTTTAGATGAGGTGTTATCTTCAGCCAAGTCACTACGGAAATCCAATTCATGTTCCTTTATGACATGAATTTGTTCCATAGAAAGGGAAAAATAAATTGCAAGACAAAATTGTGACAAATTAGAGCAAAGTGATCATGACCAAGAAAGCAGCGTACGTAGGAGGACAGAAGCTTATTGATATTATGTTAGGGTACTGCTATGGATTTTTTTCCTGCTAGGAATATTAACAGGAGTTGTTAAAAACCAACATTCAAATGCTTTACACGGGCAACACACGACAGAGTTTCAGAGGTAAATATTAGAACTCCAAAATACATTCTAATGAGCAGCTGCTTTATTAATCTATTCCAATAATTTAGGTGTAGCTATCTGAATGCATCAGTGATTACTGAGGGACGGTGTCCAGATGTGAGAGGCATGCCACAAGCAACAGCTCGTTGCCGTCGCTGTGCTTCGCTCGCCCGCGCGCCGCCAGGGCTGTCCGCGCAGTGCCTTAGGCCACGGCTTGCGCGACAGAATGCTGGGCATTGCACTGTTGGCCGACCTACCTAGCATCAAGGTAGTCACATGCACGTGCATCACGATTCAGTCCATGCCATCAGCTGAATCGATGAGAAGGCCACAGTCACTGTTACCTTCAGAGACCTTCAACTCATAGGTTAACTTCTTCCTGAATCATGGAAAACATAGAGAAGAAAAATAAATCATCCTATGTGCAACAAGATGATCATGAAATTATATTAGAAAACAAAGAGATTGATAAGCTATTAGGCCAACCATACAGCATCACTCTGCTTCAATTGTAGTTCCGGTTCCGGTCATTAGATAGATTTGCTACTCGATCACTTTGCAAGAGAGAATGCAGGGGCCGGTGCCTGACGCCCTGACCTGAGCAGTAGGGAAGGTCGTACTCCATCTTTGCACCTTACAAATTCCGTGCCTCCATTTGGACATCTGACGGAACCCAAGAGCGGGACCGCGTCACCTCACTGATGCAGGAGGCTGACAGCTGGCTCCGCAGAATACAAGTAGACCATCCGGATTTCCGGTTCTTCGTCTCCCATTTCAGTACAACGTGGAGATGACTCGTCGTGGCTGTAAATGGTTCTTTTAGTATGATTACTGCCTCGCTGTCCAAACTGAACCGCCTTCTCTGCACATCTGTCTATGGACCGAGTGCCCTCTTGTAATGGGTGTTGTATGAGTTATAAGCCTGCATGCTAACCTTTTTTCCCTGTCTCCAATAAGTTATATCTGTTGTAGGTTGGTTTGTTTTGTGGGAAAGTAAAGATGGATGGTGGAAAAAGCAGAATTGGAGACAATGTAGAACTGAAAGAAACAAAAGATGAAAAAAATAAAGATTTTCAATTATAGTTGAGGAGCATCAGTGTATGCTGATTATCTGATTTGCTGTCTCATTCACCATTCACCAGAGGTGGCACAATGTTTTTTTATATATATATAATAGGATGCTGTTTCCAGATGTATCTTTTCTCATATATTATATGTGCACAAGTCCGTCACTCACCTATTCTTCTTCAATGAATACACCAGAAGGGTTTCTTCTGGTATATTGCTTCTTTTATAATAGAGGGGTTGTTAAGGTATATGCTGCGAAAACAACAGGAGGCAATGTGTCTTCTGCAGGGAGATGGTTTCTCTGGCCCGCGACTTGCTCCACTTGCAGGCAGCCCGGCCATCCCAGCTGTGAACGAATCGCAGCTGCGGGACGGTCGGGACGGGGCGTCCACTGCTCCTCCACTCCCGCTAAAACAATTCGCCAGAGAGAGACAGGCGTCGCTCGGCCTCAGCGCAGCGTGCCGCCCTCACCTGCTCGATTTCCTTTTCATTTCTCCAGCCCAAGCGGCATGCCATGCCAAGCGCCCAAGCACCAACGACGAAAAGCAGCTTTCGCGTCTCTCCGCTACATATACGTGCGGGCGCCGCGGGCCTCCCACCCACGTCGTCCGTCCAGAGCCAGCCAACGCCAACGCTACGCTTGGCGTGATGAGGGGCCTGCAGGAGGAGTTCCGGGGCGGCGTGCAGCCGGCGTCGTCGCACGGCGGAGGCGGCGGCAGCGAGGGGCGCGCGCCGTCGTGGTGGTCCGGCGACCCCGAGGCGAAGCGCCGGCGGAGGGTGGCCGGGTACAAGGCCTACGCCGTGGAGGCCAGGGTCAAGGCGTCGCTCCGCAAGGGCTTCCGCTGGATCAAGGACCGCTGCACCGGCATCGTGCGCCGCTACTGACCCAAGGGAGAGACGGAGACGCCTGACGCCGGCCGACCTCCGGCGAGGTGCTGCCTCGTCGTGTTGTTAACCTTTTCGTGACCGTCCGTTGTTTTTTTTTTTTTGTAAATTTTAAAGGCCCGTGCTTCTTCTCTTTCGTTCTCCCCTGTTTTCCTCGCATGCTACCTGACATTTTTTTTGCGTAATAACCCTGTTGTTGTTCTTATTATCCGGATGCAAGTAATTAATGCTATACAAACGGGAATGCATGCTCCCAATAATTTCGACGCCTCCGTGTGTAGTGTAAGAACTCCGTGTGTGTAGTGTAGGAATATAGCAACTTGGGATGTGTTTGGATAGCTGATAGCTGCTAATTTTAGCAGGTGTTGTTTCGATCCATGTGCTAATAGGTGATTTATAGTGAATTGAACATACATATGAATTATCTTCTTAATAGGAATCCTGCACCAAACCGCGGGCACCCGATAGGGCCACGTCGCCCGTTAACCCGTTAGCCGTCGGATCGAGGCAGCTCGTGATAAGAACCATTGGATGCAGATCAGCTCGGGTTCTGCCCGCTTCGATGTGGACCCGAAACCTCACGAAGTCTCGCGAACCCGAGAAGTCATCGCCTCCGCCTCGCATTGCCATCCCCTGTCACGCTCCCTCTCCCCACGCCTCCCTCTCCGCTCCGCATCTCCGCCGCTGCCCGCTTCCACAAGCTCCCTGGCGCATGCCACCGCCGAGCCCAACATCCACCGGAGGCGATGCGCAAAGAGGGATGAAGAGGCCTAGGCTCTCCGTTGCCATGGCGGTGGCTCCTCGCGGGGTGAGGGATCTGGCTCCGAATCCGACGAACACTCCCCCTTCCCCTCTCCTCCCTCCGCAGCTGCACGCGCGACCAGTAGCTGCACGCGCTATGTGGCGGCGGCGGGGGAGATATATAGAGCCTGGCGCAGCCTCCCCTCCTACTATTATATGGCGACATCGCTGCATAAGCCTCCACTCTGTGGGAGCAGAGATGGCGACCGTCGCAGGCAACCGGCAGCGGTGCAGTGGCCGAGCAAGTAGCAGGCGACTGGTGGATAGGAGCTGGAGCGTGATGGTTGGGAGGAGGCAACGCGTGGGCACTGTGTACCACGGCCAAGGCAGCAAGGTGCAAAGATGGAGTACGACCTTCCCTACTGCTCAGGTCAGGGCGTCAGGCACCGGCCCCTGCATTCTCTCTTGCAAAGTGATCGAGTAGCAAATCTATCTAATGACCGGAACCGGAACTACAATTGAAGCAGAGTGATGCTGTATGGTTGGCCTAATAGCTTATCAATCTCTTTGTTTTCTAATATAATTTCATGATCATCTTGTTGCACATAGGATGATTTATTTTTCTTCTCTATGTTTTCCATGATTCAGGAAGAAGTTAACCTATGAGTTGAAGGTCTCTGAAGGTAACAGTGACTGTG
>JAHUYU010001262.1:0-13177 GCA_030439765.1 Tripidium arundinaceum | reverse complement strand
CAGTATAGTCTTGAGTGAGGGTGATGATATGATATCATGGAAATTTGGCAACAAGGGTCTTTTCTCGGTCAAATCTGTATATAACGCTATGACTGCAAATGAGTCTGGGACATATGTAAGAATAATTTGGAAAGGAAAAATTCCTTCCAAGATAAAAATCTTTCTGTGGATGGTAGCTAATAATGCTATTTTAACTAAAGACAATATGATCAAAAGGAAATGGGCTGGTGATCCTACCTGTTACTTTTGCCCTTTTGATGAAACTATGTCTCATTTGCTATTCTAATGTAGTACTGCCCGAGAAGTGTGGGTAACTGTGGCAATTTGCATTGGGGCTGATGATATTCCAAACTCTCTTCAGCAATGCCAGCAATGGTCCTAATGGTAGGAAATTTCAAGTTACTGGAATTGCTGCATTCTGTTGGACTATTTGGAAAGCAAGGAATAGAACATGTTTTGAAGGGAAAATGATTCAAAATCATATCTCCATCATATGCCATGCATGTGCACTCATTTGTTATTGGGCAGGCTTATTTCTGAAGGGAGACAAGGAGCTGTTGATTGCTGGTGCCAATTCGATGCTACAATTGCCCTGAAGCTGTTGAACAAGAAACAGAAGCCAAATGGGAACCAAGAGATGGAGGATGAGGACTCGCGCAATCAGAGAGACTAATCGGTGATCTGTATGGTTGGGTTTTTTGTTGATCAACGACAGATTGTCTGATGTCTGTAAACGATTCTGGTGCCTTGTCACTTCAGCCTTTCTTCTGTTTACCTCTTTTGTTAGCTGTCGCTGATAGTGGTAGTTTCGCATCTGAATCAGATGTGCAGGTTGGCCCATGTTTTGTTCTCTGGTTGGGCTTCTTTCCTTTCTTTGCTAATTACGCCTTCCCGAAAGCGTCTTTTTTTGTCCTGTTTCACTTGTTTCCGGTGTATGTTTCTGCAACATGTCAAATCTACTAGTACAAGTGGAAACATGTCAGCAGCAAAGGTATGTGTGTATAGAAGTGTATGTTTTCCTCCTTTTGGACTTATGTTGGCGGTATAAATGTGTCGATAACGACCGCCAACACAGGTACACCAAGGTATTTGTCACACCCGGTTTTAAGGACAAAACCAGACATACACTATATGTGAAATAAAGAAGTCAAATCTCACATATAGCCGCAGATAAGTGTAATATCAAGAGACAAATGCTTAATAAACATAACGCAATAGTATAAGATATAACCTTCGAGAGCAACATAGCGGAAAGACAACTCCGAACATCGGGTGTAGACTTCACTCCAGGAACAAACTGACTGGTTGATCACAAGCCTAAAAACTCCAAACACTGTCCTGAGGTGTGGGAAATAGCAAGAGTGAGTCCATGTCGAACTCAGCAAATATATCATGGGGTTCATGAGGCTCAAAAGTTGACACTGGTTTACTGCGATTAGCTTTTAGTGAGTCATCTTTTAGCAATTGAGTAGCAACAAGTTTACCAAAGCCCAAATAACCTCATGATCATGTAAACGAGAATAATGTATAGCAAGAAACAATAATCATTAGTGAGCATCAATATCATCAATATTATCATTATCATCAGTGTTCATCATTTATTCTGTAAGGGTCCAAGGCCACTCGTGACCGTGAGCATGGCTGATATACCAGTTTTACACTCTGCAGAGGTTGTACACTTTCACTGTGAGTCGTGATTTACCCTTTCGCCCGAGGTAGCTAATCTCTTGACCCACTTCCAAGGAAGGTCGGCAGGGTTCACTCTGAAGTCTTTTAAAGGTTCGTCTAACAAGTTAGGGCTATTAGATTCACTCGGCAAACATATGTAGAGCCCCCTTCCAAATGGCACAATAACGCGCAGCCTATACACATAAGGACAGAGGCCGCACTATACCCGATTCGTCAAGCCATTCTTACGCCATGAAGGTTACCACTAACAAGCTAGAAAAGGTCCTTCTATATGACTAAAGCCAGAGCCATGTAGCCCTCACAGTTGTACTATAAGTCCCGGATGTTCGCTTACAGATGAGTCCTTATGGAGAGAAACTAGAGCACCATAAAAACAGCCCAATGCTCTAGCCCCCTTGAGTCATGTTGCTATAAAGCATCTTTTAAACGTTTATTGCATATACCATTAGTCAAGTTACAGATCATGGTTATTTATCTTGAGCACTAGCATAAATACTACCCAATGCAATGTCCCACGGTGTCAAGGTACAAGATGTAAAAGCTAGGATATCCTTAGGGGTAACAAGGAAGACACATGCTATATGATTATTATGACATTAATATGAATAGGTAACAAGGAAGATCCCATGCTATACTTGCCTTAAACTCAAATCCTTCTTCAGTCCAAACCTTCAGGGAACACTGCTTCTTGTTCACAACGTATAGCTCATCGACTGGACAAGATCATAAAGCACCACACAAACGTCCATTCAATCATACACGAAGCAAACAATAGAACTAAATTAGAACAGTACACCAAACATATGAAACAACACGTGAAAAAGTTTTAAAGATGTTCTACACATTGCTACAAACACACAGACGTGAAAAGCACACTAATCGGAGCTTCGGTTCGAAAGAAACTGTTGGGAGTATGCCCTAGAGGTTATCATAGAGATGATTGTATTGCCTTGTATCCATGACATTATGATTCCATTGAATATCCATTAAAAACAACTTGTATCGATTAGCAATTATGTGAATTGTTTGTGAAACTCTTTTACTTGTATGGTTATTCTAGAATGGTCCCTGATCGGAGTTCATGTTAGGACGCACATGAATATTAGATCAACACATTATTAGTTGATGACTATGTTTCACAAGTCATAGACATAAAGATGTCAAACTAATAATGTGGGCACATGTGTGACATGTAGGCTGGACTGACCCAACGTGAGATGTTGTTATTGTCTCGATTCACATCATGTACGTTATGTCCTTAGACCTGAGATTGTTGTATGTACTCAAGATGTGAAATGACCTACTTAGAGACTATCAAACGCTACTCCGTAACTGGGTAGTTATAAAGGTGGTCTTTGGGTTTGTCAAGAAACATGTTGTGAGACATAGACAATCAAGATGGAATTTGCCTCTCTCTATGTGAGAGAGATATTGATGGAACACTCTAATGATTGGATCAACAAATGCATGGCCGTGCTTAGGTTAAGTGTTAACCTATGAGTTGGACCAAATATCGTGTGGCAAAAAGAATAACATGTATATGGTTTGTGGTGGTTCATCTGATATGATCTTTGCATACACATAGGAGTTGACACGTCTTGCTAGAGACCGCTATCAACTAATGGCCGAGTAGGAGTACTCAGGCCACGTCTATGTGTGCATGAACCCATAGGGTCACACGTTTAAGGGGCTGGAAGCCCAAATTCAGGTTGGACCCGAATTTGATTAGGCTTAGGGTTTTCTAATTGGGCCTCCAACTTGGGGCTGGTTAGAGGCGCCTATATAAGAGAGGGAGGGGGTGCGGCCAGGGAGATCATGCCAATTGAGCAGCCGCCGTCAACCCCCCACGCTCACGCCTACTGCTCCTCGTGGACCTAGCAGTCTGTAGGCGCAACGCTTCCTCCCCGTACGTGTGGGATACCTTGGAGATGCTGCATCTGGAGCACAAGGATGAACCGCACGAGAGGGACGATCCGCGAGCGGAGGGTGGACGTGAAGGACGACCACGCAACTGCACGGCACAGCTACGACGCGTTCGACTACATCGAGTCGCTTCCGCTGCACCTGCGCGTCTAGTGGTAATTCCGTAACCTGTAACTAGCAGTAGATCCTGGTTTATGAGGTTAAAATTTTGATTTTATGGCTAGCGTAGCACCCTCATAACCCTACAGAAACTTCTACCAAGACTTTTATAGTGTATTAAAGAATCAGCTACAAGCTTGATTTATTTTAATTGAGTAAAACCCTGTGAAATATATTAATTCAGATTATTTACTATGCACTTTAATTGAAAGACCGAGCTAAATCTAGTCATGTCTTAACTAAAATATTTCAATTATCTTTTATATGCCAATTATACTTTACCTTGAAAAAAACAAAATAACAAGTGAGAGCATCTAATGGCGTGTAGCATGTGTTTACACTTAGTACAATTAAAAACACATTTAAGTTAACAATTAATCAAATTAACATGTTATGTATAATCATTGAGACATAAAACCTATATTACTTTTAATTATAAAACCAATTATAAGCATATTAATCAATTTAATATTTAGCTATATATAGAAAAACATGTGACATGAAAAACATTAGTACTACTGCGTAGGACGTGCCGACACGAAACTAACGCAATTTAAAATATTTGAAACAGAGATTGAAAGATTAAACAAGCGAATTACTCGTAGATAGTTCGTCTTCTTCCTAGGGAGGCTTGTACGTACAGAACATGGAACTTGGCCTGCACGTGCCTGATGACGTGAACGTGAATAGGATGTCCAGTTTGCTGGCCATTGGACTCGGCAGGCGGTAGATGACGCTGGCTTCTTCACCGTCTTGGGCAGGGGAAGCATGCCCATGGCGACCAGCTAGTGAAGGCCGGCACAGCTGCGGCATGTCGGCAGGCGGCGCCTTGTACATGCATGATCGGCAACTGTAGATGGGTAGCATGCAGGGGCACATTAGGGAAACAAATAGCACACATAGCTTGTAGCATGATGTAGACGATAGATGAAATAGGGATGAAGACATCAGGAAGGTGCTCACCGGTGACAAATAACGATCGATGGCCAGAGTTCTGCAAGGGATGGTGAAGCACAGAGCGGGATGGACGGTGTGGCTGGATTGGCATATGGAGAATGGCCTATGATCTTTCCTGCAGCGTAGATGATCAGGCCACCGGACGATGCGATGAGGTCTGAACAGCTTCCAAGCGACCTCTGGTGATGCCCTAGTGGCTGCGTCCTTCACGGCGCCTTATACACGGCTTCTCTGGCGCAGTTGGTGCAGATTTTGACGATGGACGGCGGCATCACACTAACAAACTGGGGCGCATTTGGAGCAACCTTGACGATGGAAAAGATTGGCTCTGGCGGCGGCATGGATTATGGCTTAGTTAGAGTTTAGAAAGAAACGATGGCTCAGGCTTGCTATGTCTATATACATAGACAACACATGGTCATATATGGCAAGCATCGTGATTGAGTTTGACATGAAATCCTTGATGATTAATGATGATATATATAAGAAACTGGGCAGAGTCGACTTGTCCGTCAAGTATTTTGTCTGATGGTTTCCTTTTCCTTTTCTTTCACTCGTGAATCAAAGATCATGTACCTGACCAAAATAATCTTATTCCATAATTATCCACCCAAAATTAACATGCATGCATGCAAGCATGTATTTCTCCCTTGCCAAAATTGATTCGGCTCAATTAACTTTGTTGACCTTCTAATTCTTTACTTCAAATCCACCATGCACACTCACGCATAAATCTAAATTAAATAGCTGGCTTCCACTTGTTTCTCCGGTTAGACAACAGGACCATGTAGTTATCCTTCATCAATGCTGATAATATGTTGTTGCCTCCATCCACGTGTCAGCACTTGACCAATAGAGCACCAGCCACTTTTCTTTATTTTAAAAATTCCTGGGAGGTTTGTGGCGGTAGGTTATGGATGATGATATTGATAGAGTGATTTGGATTACAAAGGAAAGAGTTTGGGAAGCCCCAAACAAAGTCTTAAGTTGAGGAACAGGAAATTTGATCTCAGAAAAAGACGAAGACATACCGGAGAAGGAAGGTCGACCTACTAAATGCATTTTAAAGATTTTGCTCACTCTCAACACGCAAAGGAGCAACAAGCGAGCATCACATAAAGCCATATGCACCAGCATGCATTACACAACAATGTTGCTAAACCCTATGATAAATCTTAATTTATTAGAAAAAAAATGATTTCTTATGTTTTCATGAGCACCAAAATTCAAAATTAAATCAATTTTCATCTATTTTGAAAGGAGCAAAATTTAGGGTGTTACAGTATTTGATTGGAAAGGTGCCAATTTGGCAGTTAAAAAGCTCAGCATAAGTTGCAGCCAAATTGTCCTCAGCATTTATAGCTTTTATTGAAGTTAATCTTATGTCCAGCCATAAGCTCAAACATATATAACAGCATCTTAAGATTCCTAGCTTTCTCAAAATCATGTTTAAGGCACATAATAGTATCATCAGCATACTGTAGAATTGTAACTCCCTTATCAATGATATGTTCGATCAGGCCACTTATAAGATTATTAGTTTGTGCTTTAAAGACCATTCTAGATAAACCATTAGCTACAAAGTTGAAAAGTATGGGAGACAGAGGATTACCTTGCCTCACTCCTTTGTGACTTTTAATATATGTGCCAATCATATTATTCATTTTCACACTGACAGTCCTCCCAGACACTACCTGCTCAATCCACCAGCACCATTTTGGACAAAAACCTCTTGCAGTAAGGCACTCAAACAAAAATTTCCATTTGACCTTGTCATAGGCCTTTTCAAAGTCTAGTTTCAGAATAATACCAATTTGATTTTTCCTTTTTGTTTCATGCAACACTTCATGCAAAACCATAATCCCACTCATAATATTCCTACCCTTCATGAAGGCAGTCTAGTTGGTATGAATTAATCTTTCAGCAATGTTTTCAATTCTTAGAGTCAGAGTTTTGGTAATGAGTTTGTATAGACAATTCAATAAACAAATGGGTCTGTATTGTTGAATCTTGGTTGCCTCTGAGATTTTGGGCAACAATGTGACAACTCCATTGTTGATTCTGCTTATGTTGACCTTTTCATTATGGAAATCAGCAAACAGTTGCGTAGTGTCTACCTTCACTATATCCCAACATGATTGGTAGAATTCAATAGGTATTTTATCAGGGCCAGTAGCCTTATTTTTTTCTATAAGAAAGAGAGCGTCTTTGATCTGATTCAGAGAAAGGTTTACATAGTTCATGATTTTCTTCATCAGAGACATGAGAAAGTTCATCCCACAAGCTTTGTTCAATATGGATGTCATGGTCTGTTTCAGGACCAAACCGTTCAGTAGCATGATTCAGAAGATTTTCATTACCTTCAATTAACTCTCCATTTCTTTCAAGAGTAATCACAATGTTTTTCCTTTTTCTTCCATTAGCAATTTTGTGGAAATAGTTGGTATTATTTTCACCTTTCAAAAGCCACTGCTCAAGACAGCGACTACACCAACAGGTTTCCTCTTGTTCTAGTAGATTCATAAAATCCTTGGATAATTGCATTTTCCTCAAGATTTGTTCAGAATTAAGGCAGTTCACCTCTTCAATAGCTTCAAGATCAGCCAATTCATCACTAATGAAAGTTCTTTTCTTTCTCAACTCACCCTGTAGATTGAAGCCCCAGCCCTTGAAGTACTGTTTCAGTATCTTCAACTTCTGTTGGATCTTGTTTAATGCAATTGCTGCTTTACAAGGTCTATTCCAAATTTTTTGGACAATTGGCGAATTCTGGGTTAGTAAGCCAATTAAGATCAAACCTAAATTGCAAGTGCTTCAGATTTTGGCATGGTCTAGAGGAGAGAATAAGAGAGTTGTGGTCAGATACTTTCATTAGAAGTTTTCTGACAAGAATATTTGGGAAGATATCCTCCCAGGCTTTAGAGACTAGAATCCTATCCAGGTTTTCAAGTATGGGATTTTCCTAATTGTTAGACCAAGTGTACATACCCCCCAAACATATTAATCTCCCTAAGCTCATGAAAGTCTATAAGGGTGTTAAAAAGATATGAGAATCTCTGAACTCTATTACCCCTATTCCTTTCTTTAGCAAACCTAATGATGTTGAAATCACCCCCAATAAGAATAGAGTCAGAGTTTCTTGAGCAGAAAGCAGAAAGTTCAGATAAGAAGCTAAGCTTGTTTTCCTCTTGTGTAGCCCCATACACAATCAATAAAATCCACTTGATTTTGTTAATTTTGTTCCACAAATTCATTTGCAGCATAAAGTCACCTTGATGGAAAGAACCCACATCATAAAACTCTATTTTGATGCCAACCAAAATCCCATGAGACCTTCCTTTGGCAGGATTGGCTAGCCACAAATAATCTTTTTGGTAGTCAAAATTTTTAATGATTCTATCGTCACAATCCTTAATCATTGTCTCTTGAAGACCAATGAAATGAAAAGAATACTGATAAATGAGATTTTTCAAGAAAAAGCAACTCTTTTTTTCTTAAGACCTTTACAGTTCCAAATTAGAGCATTCATTGTCATTTTTTCTTTTCTTTGGGATTTTTGAGAGTTTTGGCCTTGGGAGGCCTCCCCCTCTTTTTTGGGTAGGCTAGAATTTTCTTGGTCCTGCAGTTTATTCTTATTCATAGGAGAAATCTTGATGTTTTTCTTATTCCCTCTTCTTTTTTCCTAGATTCCACTAGGATAAAATCCTCTGTCATAGAGGTTTCCTCTTGCAACCATTCTAAATGCAACTGATCATCATTCTTTTGAGGATTCTCAACTGATTCAGTTTGAGAATTCTGCTTTATTTCATTTTCTTTAAGATATAAGTCATTTCTAGCAGATTCAAGAGTTTTTAGCAGATCAAAAGTGACAAAATCATCATTTTTAATATCAATACCCATATCAAGAGAAATACTAACAATCTCTTCAATAGGCAAAACAGAAAAATAATTTTCATTTGTTGAGTTACCTTTAAGGTTCCTTTTCTTAGCCAGCTTTTCAACCTTGTCCATGGTGTGCAGATTAGTATCTTTCTTGAGTCGATCAGATCTCCTCCTCTCATCCTATTGAAGAGATGTACTGTGGCAGAACCGCCTAATCTAATGTCCTTCCAAGAGTACTTGTCTTCCATTAGACACTAAGTACCCAAGAGAGTGCACTAAATTCTACGATTCCGTCGAGCACACCCGAGGGAGAACTCGAAAATCCACATTTTTACCTCAGGATCATAAATGAGAGATAAAGCTTACAACATCTTTACCATTTCTTACATCACTTTTAGTACAACATCAGGGTAATCCATTGTTTAATTATAACAGCGGAAAATAAAATGTTATCAGAGTTCAGCGGAAATGAAACCATTGAAGGTCAAGTTTAAACATTACCATGATGAACATTTATATACATGAAATGATAATAGGTTATAAGTTTTTCCTTTGAAAACATTTTTGGTGGGAGTTTAAATAACACTACGTCCGCACGTAAAGGAAATCCTCGCTGAGCCCACCAGGAGGTTTTCACACCCAAGTGTTAGCTCCAAAAACCTGTCACCTGCAATAGGGTAGAACAAACCCTGAGTACTCAATTGTACTCCGCAAGACTTACCCGTCAGGAGGTAAGAAAAGACTCCAAGGATATGCAAGGCTATCTGGCTGGTGGGTTATTGCAACTGCAGAAAGCATTACTAAAGGTGCATCCTTATATTCAATTTTTATTAGCAGTTATCAGTAGTTCATTAACCAACCATTCTAGGTAAGCACCTGTTCTACTTTCAAGCAAAGGTTGAGCCATCAGAACCATCTTTCCATCTTTCATCTTTCAGTTCTTACTACGATGCCCGGATCAAGTCATGTCGGACCGCTTACGCGGCGATTCGCGAATCAATGTAGCCCAGCTGGGTATCCCAAAAAACACACGCCCCACCCGTACCGAGGTACAAACGGGACCAACCCATTATCCTCCTGTCAAGAGAACCAAGTCCCTGGGACTCCAAGCCCTCGTCCATACTGGGACTCCAAGCCCTCGCCCTCTCGCGGTGCTTAGACCTCCTAATACCCATATATAATCCACCTTCAGTTGGTCCGGATAGAGCCGAAACCCATGACAAGAGAATAACAAGTCTTTCTAGCCCCCATCCGCTAGTATATGCTCGGGATAAGGAGATCTGTGACCTGACAACCATCCAAATGCAATGATCGGTCCTTAACCGACTCAGGCGGAACAAATGCAACCCGAGCCCCGCTCTGTTGCCCAACCAGGTCCAAGTCCATCCAAGTCCGTTCCGCCCGGTCTCCAATTATTATACATATTTATTCCATGGGATAGTAACATGATAATAGTAACAATAATAAATTTCCTATCTCTCGCGAGTGACAGGTAATCACTCGACTTCTACCGAAATCCTATAGCATAGCACGCTACACGATTCTATCATACTAGTAAGACTCATAGGATAAGGATATATATATATATATATATATATATATATATATATATATATATATATATATATATATATATATATGCAAGTGGGTTTCATTTAACTCCTTTAAACTTAATGCACAAGCATAAATTAAAGTGCAGAATAATAGGGGTTATGCACCGGGGCTTGCCTGGGTAAAATATCATTATAACTAAGTTCCATCCGCGGGGTGTGGTCACCATCACGCCTTCTTTTGGTTACTCCAGTTAATCCACGATCGCACCTAAATAGTATACATCGTTGCAATATGCTTGTCTAAGCGAAACATGCATAAACAGGATATTTAAAAGACGAAAGGGATAAGTTAGAGCTTAGCCAGGCCAACAGGTCGGTAGAGACGGAGTCACGTGAGGATGTCACTATGCCACGGGCGTGTGGAGGCAACCGGAGCACGATCGTCGATGTGCAGTAGTGGCGTGGTATCCCGAAGGTCCGGGCTGCAAAGCGCGAACGCCGAGGCAGGGGCGGCGCTGGGCGCTGAGCGTGGTTGGAGATCAGGAAGAAAGAGCCTAACTTGGATGGCTGAGCTGCTGCTGGTCTTAAAGAGCGCACACAGGCTACACGGATGCTCGCCTGCTGGTGCTGCTAAAGAGCACACTGCTCGGCTGCTAGTGCTCCACTACTCCGGCTGGTTTAAATAAGCTAATTGAGGCAGGATGAGTCGCTCGGACAAGCACAGGCAAACGGGCATGCACCGCACATTCTCCTTCTCTTTCTCGGGCGAGCAGCCAATCTCTCTCTTTGATGTAGATAGTGCACCGCCGTGTACTCAGGGGTGAATTTACTCCATATGGATGACTTTGCGTGAAACTCTTATACCCTCTATTTCCTGGCCAGCTAGGACCCCAACAAAATTAATACCTGACCCCAGTAGCTTGACGACCCAACTCACAAGTCACAAGAAAATTGAAGGCTACAAGCAACAAGCCCACTGTGTGAACGTTGAACTTGGACTCAAGGAGGCTAGCAGACTGCTGAAATTATACACCATATTGACGCAACAGGCCAACAGTCCGTTCAGAAGCTCAAACGCAGTCCGCCGTCGTGCTGTCCTATCCTAGGTGATACAGGCAGAGAAAGCAATCTACAAAATTAAGACGATAAGTAAGGATTAGGGAAACAAGTCATTGCTAATCATATAACTATGGTTTGCATACGCCCCTATCTTCTCCCTGTTTGTCTCACTGCTATATAATATTTTTCTTTTAGAAAAAAATATGATACATTTTAGCATGTATATATATTTATGTGTTTGTCCACTAAATATAAAATTATTCTATAATCATGTTTTAAAAGCTTCTGAAAACATTCTCGTTTTGACTGCCCACGTACAGAAAGAAAACAAGAAGATGGATTAAATCCCTGCCAGTCTGGATGCGCCCTGGCCGGTCAACAAAAATGGCGCGCAGGAGAAGGATGACTGGCGCGCACGACACACTTCAGCGGAGGCGGTGCTCTAAATAACATCGCAGCGTACCGGTAACAAAATTTTTCTTCGGGATGAACAGTGTTCCTGCGCGCTACAGTGATTTCTGCAGAATCAGTGACTTCTACGAGTGAACAGTATTCTGCGTGCTACAGTGTTTCTACGCGTGCTACAGTGATTCTTTGTGCTACAGTGTTCCTTCACGTTTCAGTGCTGCTCTGCGTGTGCTCTGGTTCACTTCTGGCACGACGTGTAAGCAGGGCTGCGTGAATATGTGTGGTGTGCGTGTGTTTTGTTTCTAATTTCTTTTCGTTTCTTTTCTCTTACCAAAATATATACGTAATTAAGTAAATTACAACATCCCATTATTCCTCTGTCACTAATCTAAATACACACATGTATATATCTATTATGTAATTATACATATATTTATCTATAGAGATACACTCGGAGAGAAATAAGTTTCTACACTACTTTAATTAATATAGCAACACGCTTACCAAAACAAAATACGTGAGTGTATCTATATCTTTCTTTATATATTTTATTTGTTTTCGCGCTAAGTGATTAAAATGACTTATTCTATTTTTCTTATTAAGATCACAATAGCATATTTTCACCTAAAATAAACCAAGTTACAACACTCATGTAGTTTTTTTCCTAACTACAGAATGAGTCATATAAGATTCGGTATCATTACATGTGCGATTAAAATTTTAAAAACCCGAGAACTCGTTTTGCTAATTTCTTTTAGGCCTTAATCGCGTGCTAACTAAGCTAGTAACACCAGGGGTGTTACATGTACCTTCACCGCCAGCTTCTAGTTTCTGGACTTGAGAGCTTGGGACATCACCCTTGTCCCCATCTTCCATCAAGTTTTTAAGAGAACGATTATCAACTTCCATTTCAGCACCAACACTTTCTTGAGTGTTGATAATGTTATCATCAGGAATAAAAATCTCAGGGGATAGCGAAGTAGCTCCTTCCACAGATGTTCCATTAGCCTTTTCAGTGGTAATTTTGTTGGCAGTAGCATTAGACTGAATGAGATCCATAGATTTGTCAGGGAGACTGATCTCAGAAGTTGTTGTATTAGGAATGGCTTTAGGGTCCATATCCATAATACTGTCATGGACAAACCAAACTTGCTTAGATGACTGCCCTTTCTTAATGTGCTTGGGCTGATCATCATCCATCCCAGTTAGCTTATGCACCTTGATAGTGAAAGAATCATTGTCTGAATCTGATGATTCCAGAGTGTCAGGTATATGCACTTTCTCATTATCACTGTCATTCCTGTTACCTCTGTTGGCCTTCTGGGCATCTGCCATGATTTTTGACTGTTCATGAGACCTATTATCCAACTTTAGAGGAGCAGACCAGTAACACTGAACTTGTTTGCCAGAACTCTGTTTTTGTGAAGTCTGAGACAAACCAACATTTTCTTTAACACCTTGTCATCTGTTACCATATCAACTTTTGACTTTATGGTAGGGTGTTGATCTTCATCACCAACCTTAATACCACTCTTGAGGATTCTATC
>JAHUYU010000997.1:0-16860 GCA_030439765.1 Tripidium arundinaceum | reverse complement strand
CTAGCAATTTGTCCACAGTGGAGTCATCAAAAAGTGTGTTGACGCCGGATTGATCCCGGATCACACGCCAGCTATGGCTAGATCGCCCGGGTCGCTATGGACCGAAGAACGCAGCAAGAATCACACTTACATGGTGAAGAATGGGTAGGTTTACGGGCAAACCACCAAAGAGTAACCAATAGCGCTTACGTGATGAAGAATGGCTAGTTTCCAGGCAAACTAGCAAAGTAACCGCCGAAGCTCTTGCCCGGGAGGGACCCGTCGGGACGAGGACGTCGCTGGGTTGCCCTAGGTTGGCCGGGAAGCCTAGGGCGCCATCGTTGGTCGTCAGATCAAGCGATGAACAGCATGGGGTTGAAAGAGATAAGGCAAAGAGAGGGTTTGTGTTGTATTTGATGATTGTGAGTCGGGGTCCTCAATCGGCGATGATTGTCTCGTTTATACAGAGGGGGTGGTCTTATCCTATTAGGAAATAAGTCCAAAACATAATCTCCAAGTTTCCCACGTCCAAAATAGATCCAAAACCTATTTGGAAGTCAAATCGACTCGAAAACAACAGAAAAGCCGGCTTAGACGACTTGAGAGTTGGCCTAGCCGGTTTCTACGGGCCCCAAATGCCATTTCTGGATTGAAAATAGAGGAAGTCAGCTTAGCTGACATGGGGAGTTGGCTAAGCCGACTTGCATTGAGAATTTCGGGCAAAAAGCTTCCGAGATTCATAATTAATTCATTCGGGCTCCATGTTGGTGTTGCTAGTTATAATGATACTATATATGTTGCATTGGCTAGTACTTTTGTTAATGCTCCTCATCATACACATCATAATTATGGATATTATGGTCAAGAGCCGATGTCTACTGTGAATTCTTTGAGTTTTAATGCTACTAGCAACATACAACATGTCAATCTTATTCATCGGCTATAAGTTCACAATATGTGGTTCCACCACAAGAGATGCCGATGAATAAGAGAATTGGCTATGATGATGCTAAATATTTAGCCAATTACTCTCAAAATTCAGTACCATATGCAAATGTTCATACTCATAATTCGGCTTCATATGGTACTCCCAACTCATGAATTAATGAAAATTCAGCAAGGTATGCTAACATTAATACTCACGTTTCGGCTTCACATGTTGTTCCTAACTCGAGCCGAATCAATGAAAGGTGGGTAAATATTCATACTCATGATTCAGCTTCATATATTGCTAGTAACTCAAGTAAAATCAATAAGAACTCAGCAAGATATTCTCAATTAGACATTGATTTCAAAAAAGCAACGTTAGAGTTTGAAAGAAGACTTGAGGAGTTTAGGAGGGAAGATTTATTTCATAAATACTTTGGGAGTACTAGCAAGAGGCCGATCACATCTGAGTCATCAGCCATGAGTATGAAAAAAGAAGCTTTGCCAGTAAGTAAAGTCAGAATTGATTCGGATGTAAGCAAATGTATGGTTACCAAAGCCGAACAACATAATATCCTTTCCGAATCAATCACATCTCAAAAAACAAGTCTTGCTACAGAAAAGCATGGGAAGCGAAAGAAACCAACTAGACTTGATTTTTTAGAGCTAAAGGGGTTGTATATTTATCTAGTGATTACCACATCATTGATGGAAATCAAACCCCTACAAACAAGAAAGGAGGGCTGCCTGCTTGCTCAAAGTCAGTTAAGCCGACTTCAAAGTCAGCTGAGCCAACTGCTGCCTGCCCTGAGTCGGCTAGGCCGATTTCCCAGTCGGCCAAGCCGACTACCCTTGCTAGTGCCCAAGTCGTCCTAGCCGACTTTCTCGGTTCCTATAGCCGTCGATGCGTCTTCAGATGATTCGGCACCTGTTGTTGATTGTTTTCTGGAGATGAAGAGCAATATCATTCAAATCAAGGACATACACTTCTCCAGCATGATCAACAAGGCACAAGGTACAAGTACTTTACCAAATTCCCAATCTGGTCATATTATTTCAATTGCTACATCTATTAGTGATATTCTTGCTAGTAGATTTCAAAGACCGGTTGAGGAAGGTACTTTACTTATTGATGATAAAATGAACTCATATTCTATCGGCCAACACATTATGCCATATGGCACGGCCGATAATGCTAGTTTGTCAAAGTTGAAGCTTACCCTGGTGCTTTCTTTGGATTTTATATCTACATGGGTTGCTTTATTTACTTTATATTCAGTTTATACTTGGTTCCGAATGAGATCCAAATTCTGCAATTATTTTGGGTTTAAAGATTCAGGATTAACATTGAGAAATATTGCGGACGTCGATGTTAATTTTATGGTCAATTCTAAAACATCTGGCAAGAAAGGGAATAGCAAAGGTGTGGCCGAATGGATTGATGTTAAATCTGGTCCCTTCGTTTGCCTAGCTTTAAAGCCGACTCCACAAAAGAATCGGCTAAGGAAATCAAAGTACACCTTTGACTTTACTTTTTGTGATCATGTCTTCGCTAACTTGCTGAAGAATAATTTTATTAGAATCAATGATCACAATGCTTTGCCATCTATTCACAACTTAGAAGAACTTACATATTGCAAGTGGCATAATTCATCTGATCATAATACGTCTAATTGCAATATGTTTCGTCAAGTGATCCAATCGGCCATTGATAAAGGGTGTTGGCGGTTCTTAACTCACACTTCATACCACCAACATTTATATAAAACCTGCCCAAAAGCAACACCAAACTTAGAAATAGGGGTTTACAACTAACCATTTCCATGAGTTTTGGTGAGTTATCTATTTTGCAGGTACAAACATGAATATACACCAAAGTTTGATGAAAAGAAATAAGAATATCTCATTTGGGCCAAGCATACAAAGAAGAAAAGAGGGAAAAGCCCACTCAATCAGCAAATCTGGGCCGACCACCAACGAAAACAAGATCCAAGCCCAAATAGCAGCCCACCTGTCAAAGGCGGTGGCAAGCCGAGCCAGGCCAGGTGCGGCCGCACCAGGGGTGCGGCCGCACCCCCATCACCGCCTCTCGGGCCCACCTTTGGCAGGGCGGTGCCATTAATGCCTCGGAGGTCGGTTGCGGTGGTGCTTTCCTAAAATACATTGGTAAACCGACCTCACCAAGCTACAAAAGGAGGAGGACACCCCCCTCTCAAACCATCATACACTTGAAGAGAAGAAGAAGAAGAGCAAGCTCCATCTCCACATTAGCTTTTAGCTAGGCTAGTATAGGGAGTGAGTGAGGAAGAGTTAGAGGAATACCGGAGAATCGGCTACCTCTACTTCTTGTACTTGGCAAGCCTTGTACATCGGGTGGACGGAGTGCCGGACTTGTCGGCTCCATCTACACTTGTACCTCAACGATCATCTTGCTACTTGAAGTAAGAAGTTCGTGTTTATCTATTGATATTGAGTTCTTAAGTAAGATATCTTTGCTCATTATAAACTTGCGGGTTCGTCGTTCGTCCTTGTGACGGATACTCTAGTAGAGGAATCCTGATAGAGACGGAAGTTCTTGGCCAACGCTAGAGTAGTAACTGATAGCGTGGACGTGGTGTCCAAGCTAGAAGTTACATTCGTTTGCCTCGTTCCCCACGGTTGTGGGGTAGGCGGCAGGTGGTGACAGCCCTGTCCGTCCCTCGTAATCCCCCACGTTCAGGTTCGACGTAGAGCTACAGGCCGGAGGTACTTGGTAGACCAAGTATAAGCCGGTGCCCGAAGCAAGTCTTTAGTGACCGAGCTATCTTACCTTAAGATCCCTATCCTTAGAAAAACCTCACTACCCGAGTTATCCTTCTTCTTGTTTTCTTGGGAGAACTAGCTGAGAGACCTTTAACACCACCGTTCCTCGTGGAAATACGATACCCTGAATACCACCGGGTGAAGTGCTACAACGGTACTTCCGTGCGCTTGCGGACTTTTTCTGCTTACGCTAAGAAATACCAACAAGCATTTCTGGCGCCGTTGCCGGGGAACGGTCGTCGTTTTTGTCTCCGAACCTAGTTCGCCCGTGTATCCTTTATTTTAATCTTTCTTTTCTTTTAATCTTTTTCCAATGGAGCAACCAACCATTCAAACCCTCTCTGCTCCCAAGGGCGAGTTTGTAGAGCCACCGCAATCATCGAAGCCAATCACAGCTTCCAGCTATGAACTCCGCCCTGGCTTTATAGCCATGGTTCGGGAACAGACCTTCTCGGGGTTAGATTATGAAAACCCCTATCACCATTTAAGGGAGTTTGAGCAACTCTGTGCATGCCTAACCATTTCGGGCATGTCACAAGAAACACTTCGGTGGAAGTTGTTTCCTTTCTCACTTGATGAGAGGGCGAAACAATGGTACGCCCACAACGTAGGGAAGGTAAATGGAGATTGGGAAGAACTGAGGAACAGATTCTGTCTCACGTTCTTCCCTATATCTCGAATCGCTGCCCTACGACAGGAGATTCTCAACTTCCAACAAAAAGAGAAGGAAACTATAGGTGCAGCCTGGGACAGATTCTCAATCCTATCACGTTCTGGCCCAGACTTGTCTATACCAAACCATGTGCTGTTACAACATTTTTGTTAGGTCTTAGCAAGGAGTCTGCCCTACAGCTCGATATAGCTGCCGGAGGATCTTTTGCACATAAAACCACAGCAGAAGGAGAAGCTCTTCTAGATCGCATTCTAGAAAACACTCCTCCGCTAGAACCCCTCCGTGTAGAACCCGAACCAAAACCCGAGGAAGTCTCTTCGGCTGAGGCCGAGCCCATAACTCCTATCCAGAGACCCTCACCCGAACCAAAAACTCTGGAGGAAGGTTTCCAACCTTCAAACTTTCCATATTTTGAGGACGAATTTCTTGAAGATTTCGGAAACACCTCAAAATACTCTTGTCAAAAGAAACCACCAGTCCCTATCACTCCTTGAGACCCTCTACACAAAGAATTCCTTAGGAAATCTATTAAGGAGCTGACTGCTATCATGAGCAGCGAATGGGTAGAAGAAGCAGAGCACTCTTCTAAAGAAATTCAGTTTTGCACCCCTTCTGTAACCATTCAATGTCATATCCCTGATGATCTGGTGGACGTACTATACAATCCAACTGTTGGAGCAAACATAATATCCACATCATTTGCATCTACCTATTTTGGCAGTAAACCTCTTGCTCCGACAAACAAAAACCTCAGAATCGCTCCACGTACCAACCTAAAAGGATGTGGAATTTTGCATAACATAACAATTCATCATGATAAGATCGAAATGGCCCTTGATTTCCATGTCTTCAACATTCAAAATTTCAACGTCATGATCGGGCATCCCCTAGAGAAACTCTTCTTAGACCCACCAACTTCAGGGGAACTGAACGTTAAGTTGGGGAAAGACACTTTTTCTTTTTCTATCACTCGAGCCAAAAACTCGATGGCAGAATCTTTCCCCTATCCTAATTTGCCCAAGGAAGTCATGTCGGTTTCACCTTCCGAATCTCCCGAGTCATCCTTAGAAAAAGATGCTAAATTCTTCATCAAAGAGGAGGACGACTTAGGCGAAACCATAGAACTTCCTCAGGAGGAAGCACCGGCACGACCTCCAGTTGAACTTAAACCCCTGCCTACAGGCCTACGTTATGCTTTCCTGAATGGCGACAAACAAACTCCTGTAATCATAAGTGATAAGCTTACTAATAAGGAGACATCCAAACTCATCGCCATCTTAGAAAAGCATAGGTCTGTTTTTGGGTATTCCTTACAAGATCTTAAGGGGATAAGTCCAACCCTTTGTACCCATCGCATTCCAATTGACCCTTCGAGTACACCGTCTCGAGAGCCTCAGCGTAGGCTCAACAATGCGATGCGGGAAGTCGTGAAGAAAGAAGTCCTCAAACTTCTTCACACCGGGATAATTTATCCCGTACCACATAGCGACTGGGTTAGTCCCGTCCAAGTGGTACCCAAAAAGGGAGGAATGACGGTCGTTGAAAACAGCAAAAATAAATTAATCCCACAACGAACTGTCACGGGGTGGATAGACTACCGAAAACTCAACTCGGCCACAAAGAAAGACCACTTCCCACTGCCCTTCATTGATGAAATGCTGGAACGGTTGGTGAAGCATTCTTTCTTCTGTTTCCTTGATGGGTATTCAGGGTATCATCAGATTCCCATCCACCCCGATGATCAAAGCAAGACAACGTTTACATGCCCGTATGGAACATATGCATACCGACGAATGTCGTTCGGGCTGTGCAATGCACCCGCTTCATTCCAACGGTGCATGATGTCTATTTTCTCAGACATGATTGAAGAAATCATGGAAGTTTTTATGGACGACTTTTCAGTCTATGGGAAAACTTTTGATCACTGCCTTGAGAATCTAGACAAAGTCTTGCAACGATGCCAAGAAAAGGACCTGGTACTTAACTGGGAAAAATGCCATTTCATGGTCCGAGAAGGCATCGTCCTTGGGCACCTTGTGTCCGAAAGGGGGATTGAGGTAGACAAAGCAAAGATCGAGGTGATCGAACAACTACCACCCCCTGTGAATGTAAAAGGCATCCGTAGCTTCCTAGGTCATGCGGGGTTCTACAGATGGTTCATTAAAGACTTTTCACAAATCTCTAGACCCCTCACAAACCTGTTAGCTAAGGATGCACCTTTCGAGTTCACTAACGAGTGCTTAAATGCTTTTCATACTCTTAAGAAAGCACTCATCTCAGCGCCAATAATCCAACCTCCCGATTGGTCGCTACCTTTTGAGATCATGTGTGATGCTAGTGACTATGCTGTTGGTGCGGTCCTCGGCCAAACCAAAGATAAAAAGCATCACGCAATCGCCTATGCTAGCAAAACACTGACAGGAGCACAACTTAATTATGCCACTACTAAAAAAGAACTCTTGGCAGTTGTTTTTGCTATCGACAAGTTTAGATCTTACTTAGTTGGAGCAAAAGTTGTGATTTACACTGATCATGCTGCACTAAAATACTTGCTCACTAAGAAAGATGCTAAACCGCGATTAATAAGATGGGTTCTTTTACTCCAAGAATTTGACCTTGAAATAAAAGACAAAAAGGGAGTAGAGAATACCGTTGCAGATCATCTATCACGTATGCAAGTCACTAACATGCAGGAATTACCAATAAATGACTTCCTACGCGACGACATGCTTCTAAAGGTGACAGACTCCAACCCGTGGTACGCAAACATCGTCAACTACATGGTTACAGGTTATGTACCACCGGGAGAAAACAGGAGGAAATTACAAGTCGAAAGCAGACGTCACCTTTGGGATGACCCGTATCTGTACAGGGTCTGCTCTGACGGATTGTTGAGGAGATGTGTACCAACAGCAGAGGGTATGCAAATTAGGATAGGGGAAAGATTCTGCCATCGAGTTTTTGGCTCGAGTGATAGAAAAAGAAAAAGTGTCTTTCCCCAACTTAACGTTCAGTTCCCCTGAAGTTGGTGGGTCTAAGAAGAGTTTCTCTAGGGGATGCCCGATCATGACGTTGAAATTTTGAATGTTGAAGACATGGAAATCAAGGGCCATTTCGATCTTATCATGATGAATTGTTATGTTATGCAAAATTCCACATCCTTTTAGGTTGGTACGTGGAGCGATTCTGAGGTTTTTGTTTGTCGGAGCAAGAGGTTTACTGCCAAAATAGGTAGATGCAAATGATGTGGATATTATGTTTGCTCCAACAGTTGGATTGTATAGTACGTCCACCAGATCATCAGGGATATGACATGAATGGTTACAGAAGGGGTGCAAAACTGAATTTCTTTAGAAGAGTGCTCTGCTTGCTTCTACCCATTCGCTGCTCATGATAGCAGTCAGCTCCTTAATAGATTTCCTAAGGAATTCTTTGTGTAGAGGGGTCTCAAGGAGTGATAGGGACTGGTGGTTTCTTTTGACAAGAGTTTGAGGTGTGTTCCGAAATCTTCAAGAAATTCGTCCTCAAAATATGGAAAGTTTGAAGGTTGGAAACCTTCCTCCAGAGTTTTTGGTTCGGGTGAGGGTCTCTGGATAGGAGTTATGGGCTCGGCCTCAGCCGAAGAGACTTCCTCGGGTTTTGGGTTCGGGTTCTACACGGAGGGGTTCTAGCGGAGGGAGTGTTTCTAGAATGCGATCTAGAAGAGCTTCTCCTTCTGCTGTGGTTTTATGTGCAAAAGATCCTCCGGCAGCTATATCGAGCTGTAGGGCAGACTCCTTGCTAAGACCTAACAAAAATGTTGTAACAGCACATGGTTTGGTATAGACAAGTCTGGGCCAGAACGTGATAGGATTGAGAATCTGTCCCAGGCTGCACCTATAGTTTCCTTCTCTTTTTGTTGGAAGTTGAGAATCTCCTGTCGTAGGGCAGCGATTCGAGATATAGGGAAGAACGTGAGACAGAATCTGTTCCTCAGTTCTTCCCAATCTCCATTTACCTTCCCTACGTTGTGGGCGTACCATTGTTTCGCCCTCTCATCAAGTGAGAAAGGAAACAACTTCCACCGAAGTGTTTCTTGTGACATGCCCGAAATGGTTAGGCATGCACAGAGTTGCTCAAACTCCCTTAAATGGTGATAGGGGTTTTCATAATCTAACCCCGAGAAGGTCTGTTCCCGAACCATGGCTATAAAGCCAGGGCGGAGTTCATAGCTGGAAGCTGTGATTGGCTTCGATGATTGCGGTGGCTCTACAAACTCGCCCTTGGGAGCAGAGAGGGTTTGAATGGTTGGTTGCTCCATTGGAAAAAGATTAAAAGAAAAGAAAGATAAAATAAAGGATACACGGGCGAACTAGGTTCGGAGACAAAAACGACGACCGTTCCCGGCAACGGCGCCAGAAATGCTTGTTGGTATTTCTTAGCGTAAGCAGAAAAAGTCCGCAAGCGCACGGAAGTACCGTTGTAGCACTTCACCCGGTGGTATTCAGGGTATCGTATTTCCACGAGGAACGGTGGTGTTAAAGGTCTCTCAGCTAGTTCTCCCAAGAAAACAAGAAGAAGGATAACTCGGGTAGGTGAGGGTTTTTCTAAGGATAGGGATCTTAAGGTAAGATAGCTCGGTCACTAAAGACTTGCTTCGGGCACCGGCTTATACTTGGTCTACCAAGTACCTCCGGCCTGTAGCTCTACGTCGAACCTGAACGTGGGGGATTACGAGGGACGGACAGGGCTGTCACCACCTGCCGCCTACCCCACAACCGTGGGGAACGAGGCAAACGAATGTAACTTCTAGCTTGGACACCACGTCCACGCTATCAGTTACTACTCTAGCGTTGGCCAAGAACTTCCGTCTCTATCAGGATTCCTCTACTAGAGTATCCGTCACAAGGACGAACGACGAACCCGCAAGTTTATAATGAGCAAAGATATCTTACTTAAGAACTCAATATCAATAGATAAACACGAACTTCTTACTTCAAGTAGCAAGATGATCGTTGAGGTACAAGTGTAGATGGAGCCGACAAGTCCGGCACTCCGTCCACCCGATGTACAAGGCTTGCCAAGTACAAGAAGTAGAGGTAGCCGATTCTCCGGTATTCCTCTAACTCTTCCTCACTCACTCCCTATACTAGCCTAGCTAAAAGCTAATGTGGAGATGGAGCTTGCTCTTCTTCTTCTTCTCTTCAAGTGTATGATGGTTTGAGAGGGGGGTGTCCTCCTCCTTTTGTAGCTTGGTGAGGTCGGTTTACCAATGTATTTTAGGAAAGCACCACCGCAACCGACCTCCGAGGCATTAATGGCACCGCCCTGCCAAAGGTGGGCCCGAGAGGCGGTGATGGGGGTGCGGCCGCACCCCTGGTGCGGCCGCACCTGGCCTGGCTCGGCTTGCCACCCGCCTTTGACAGGTGGGCTGCTATTTGGGCTTGGATCTTGTTTTCGTTGGTGGTCGGCCCAGATTTGCTGATTGAGTGGGCTTTTCCGCTCTTTTCTTCGTTGTATGCTTGGCCCAAATGAGATATTCTTATTTCTTTTCATCAAACTTTGGTGTATATTCATGTTTGTACCTGCAAAATAGATAACTCACCAAAACTCATGGAAATGGTTAGTTGTAAACCCCTATTTCTAAGTTTGGTGTTGCTTTGGGCAGGTTTTATATAAATGTTGGTGGTATGAAGTGTGAGTTAAGAACCGCCAACACCCTTTATCAATGGCCGATTGGATCACTTGACGAAACATATTGCAATTAGACGTATTATGATCAGATGAATTATGCCACTTGCAATATGTAAGTTCTTCTAAGTTGTGAATAGATGGCAAAGCATTGGTGATCATTGATTCTAATAAAATTATTCTTCAGCAAGGTAGCGAAGACATGACTCACAAAAAGTAAAGTCAAAGGTGTACTTTGATGTCCTTAGCCGATTCTTTTGTGGAGTCGGCTTTAAAGCTAGGCAAACGAAGGGACCAGATTTAACATCAATCCATTCGGCCACACCTTTGCTACTTCCCTTTCTTGCCAGATGTTTTAGAATTGACCATAAAATTAACATCGACGTCCTCGTCCCGACGGGGTCCCTCCCGGGCAAGAGCTTCGGCGGTTACTTTGGCTAGTTTGCCTGGAAACTAGCCATTCTTCATCACGTAAGCGCTATTGGTTACTCTTTGGTGGTTTGCCCGTAAACCTACCCATTCTTCACCATGTAAGTGTGATTCTTGCTGCGTTCTTCGGTCCATAGCGACCCCGGGCGATCTAGCCATAGCTGGCGTGTGATCCGGGATCAATCCGGCGTCAACACACTTTTTGATGACTCCACTGTGGACAAATTGCTTAGGCTCTACTTTGTAGCCGAATCTCCTTGCCCTAGCCTAGCTCTTCACCGACCTATCTTCTTGTGCTCGCCATTACCGTTGCATCTGGCCCAAAAGGCCGATCGCATCTGGTTTTGACCCCCTTTGATTTTGCTTGCGATTTGCAATGTGTTGTGCTTGCTATTGGAAAATTCAGCAATGCAGTCAAGTTCTAAATCATGGAGTACCAAGATATTGCATCAACAAACTACTACAATTACCCCGAGGTACAGCTTACCAAATGCATCTTAGGATTCTAATAATTATTTTGCAAGTTCTATGAGCTCTCATGTGGTGTGCGTGCTAGTTATAATGATACTATATATGTTGCATTGGCTAGTACTTTTGTTAATGCTCCTCATCATACACATCATACATTATGGATATTATGGTCAAGAGCCGATGTCTACTGTGAATTCTTTGAGAGTTTTCAAGGCTACTAGCAACATACAACATGTCAATCTTATTCATCGGCTATAAGTTCACAATATGTGGTTCCACCACAAGAGATGCCGATGAATAAGAGAATTGGCTATGATGATGCTAAATATTTAGCCAATTACTCTCAAAATTCAGTACCATACTGCAAATGTTCATACTCATAATTCGGCTTCATATGGTACTCCCAACTCATGAATTAATGAAAATTCAGCAAGGTATGCTAACATTAATACTCACGTTTCGGCTTCACATGTTGTTCCTAACTCGAGCCGAATCAATGAAAGGTGGGTAAATATTCATACTCAGGATTCAGCTTCATACTATTGCTAGTAACTCAAGTAAAATCAATAAGAACTCAGCAAGATAGTCTCAATTAGACATTGATTTCAAAAAAGCAACGTTAGAGTTTGAAAGAAGACTTGAGGAGTTTAGGAGGGAAGATTTATTTCATAAATACTTTGGGAGTACTAGCAAGAGGCCCGATCACATCTGAGTCATCAGCCATGAGTATGAAAACAGAAGCTTTGCCAGTAAGTAAAGTCAGAAATTGATTCGGATGTAAGCAAATGTATGGTTACCAAAGCCGAACAACATAATATCCGTTCCGAATCAATCACATCTCAAAAAACAAGTCTTGCTACAGAAAAGCATGGGAAGCGAAAGACACCAACTAGACTTGATTTTTTAGAGCTAAAGGGGTTGTATATTTATCTAGTGATTACCACATCATTGATGGAAATCAAACCCCTACAAACAAGAAAGGAGGGCTGCCTGCTTGCTCAAAGTCAGTTAAGCCGACTTCAAAGTCAGCTGAGCCAACTGCTGCCTGCCCTGAGTCGGCTAGGCCGATTTCCCAGTCGGCCAAGCCGACTACCCTTGCTAGTGCCCAAGTCGTCCTAGCCGACTTTCTCGGTTCCTATAGCCGTCGATGCGTCTTCAGATGATTCGGCACCTGTTGGTTGATTGTTTTCTGGAGATGAAGTAGCAATATCATTCAAATCAAGGACATACACGTTCTCCAGCATGATCAACAAGGCACAAGGTACAAGTACTTTACCAAATTCCCAATCTGGTCATATTATTTCAATTGCTACATCTATTAGTGATATTCTTGCTAGTAGATTCAAAGACCGGTTGAGGAAGGTACTTTACTTATTGATGATAAAATGAACTCATATTCTATCGGCCAACACATTATGCCATATGGCACGGCCGATAATGCTAGTTTGTCAAAGTTGAAGCTTACCCCTGGTGCTTTCTTTGGATTTTATATCTACATGGGTTGCTTTATTTACTTTATATTCAGTTTATACTTGGTTCCGAATGAGATCCAAATTCTGCAATTATTTTGGGTTTAAAGATTCAGGATTAACATTGAGAAATATTGCGGACCGTCGATGTTAATTTTATGGTCAATTCTAAAACATCTGGCAAGAAAGGGAATAGCCAAAGGTGTGGCCGAATGGATTGATGTTAAATCTGGTCCCTTCGTTTGCCTAGCTTTAAAGCCGACTCCACAAAAGAATCGGCTAAGGAAATCAAAGTACACCTTTGACTTTACTTTTTGTGATCATGTCTTCGCTAACTTGCTGAAGAATAATTTTATTAGAATCAATGATCACAATGCTTTGCCATCTATTCACAACTTAGAAGAACTTACATATTGCAAGTGGCATAATTCATCTGATCATAATACGTCTAATTGGCAATATGTTTCGTCAAGTGATCCAATCGGCCATTGATAAAGGGTGTTGGCGGTTCTTAACTCACACTTCATACCACCAACATTTATATAAAACCTGCCCAAAAGCAACACCAAACTTAGAAATAGGGGTTTACAACTAACCATTTCCATGAGTTTTGGTGAGTTATCTATTTTGCAGGTACAAACATGAATATACACCAAAGTTTGATGAAAAGAAATAAGAATATCTCATTTGGGCCAAGCATACAAAGAAGAAAAGAGGGAAAAGCCCACTCAATCAGCAAATCTGGGCCGACCACCAACGAAAACAAGATCCAAGCCCAAATAGCAGCCCACCTGTCAAAGGCGGTGGCAAGCCGAGCCAGGCCAGGTGCGGCCGCACCAGGGGTGCGGCCGCACCCCCATCACCGCCTCTCGGGCCCACCTTTGGCAGGGCGGTGCCATTAATGCCTCGGAGGTCGGTTGCGGTGGTGCTTTCCTAAAATACATTGGGTAAACCGACCTCACCAAGCTACAAAAGGAGGAGGACACCCCCCTCTCAAACCATCATACACTTGAAGAGAAGAAGAAGAAGAGCAAGCTCCATCTCCACATTAGCTTTTAGCTAGGCTAGTATAGGGAGTGAGTGAGGAAGAGTTAGAGGAAGACCGGAGAATCGGCTACCTCTACTTCTTGTACTTGGCAAGCCTTGTACATCGGGTGGACGGAGTGCCGGACTTGTCGGCTCCATCTACACTTGTACCTCAACGATCATCTTGCTACTTGAAGTAAGAAGTTCGTGTTTATCTATTGATATTGAGTTCTTAAGTAAGATATCTTTGCTCATATAAAACTTGCGGGTTCGTCGTTCGTCCTTGTGACGGATACTCTAGTAGAGGAATCCTGATAGAGACGGAAGTTCTTGGCCAACGCTAGAGTAGTAACTGATAGCGTGGACGTGGTGTCCAAGCTAGAAGTTACATTCGTTTGCCTCGTTCCCCACGGTTGTGGGGTAGGCGGCAGTGGTGACAGCCCTGTCCGTCCCTCGTAATCCCCCACGTTCAGGTTCGACGTAGAGCTACAGGCCGGAGGTACTTGGTAGACCAAGTATAAGCCGGTGCCCGAAGCAAGTCTTTAGTGACCGAGCTATCTTACCTTAAGATCCCTATCCTTAGAAAAACCTCACTACCCGAGTTATCCTTCTTCTTGTTTTCTTGGGAGAACTAGCTGAGAGACCTTTAACACCACCGTTCCTCGTGGAAATACGATACCCTGAATACCACCGGGTGAAGTGCTACAACGGTACTTCCGTGCGCTTGCGGACTTTTTCTGCTTACGCTAAGAAAATACCAACAAGCATTTCTGGCGCCGTTGCCGGGGAACGGTCGTCGTTTTTGTCTCCGAACCTAGTTCGCCCGTGTATCCTTTATTTTAATCTTTCTTTTCTTTTAATCTTTTTCCAATGGAGCAACCAACCATTCAAACCCTCTCTGCTCCCAAGGGCGAGTTGTAGAGCCACCGCAATCATCGAAGCCAATCACAGCTTCCAGCTATGAACTCCGCCCTGGCTTTATAGCCATGGTTCGGGAACAGACCTTCTCGGGGTTAGATTATGAAAACCCCTATCACCATTTAAGGGAGTTTGAGCAACTCTGTGCATGCCTAACCCTTTCGGGCATGTCACAAGAAACACTTCGGTGGAAGTTGTTTCCTTTCTCACTTGATGAGAGGGCGAAACAATGGTACGCCCACAACGTAGGGAAGGTAAATGGAGATTGGGAAGAACTGAGGAACAGATTCTGTCTCACGTTCTTCCCTATATCTCGAATCGCTGCCCTACGACAGGAGATTCTCAACTTCCAACAAAAAGAGAAGGGAAACTATAGGTGCAGCCTGGGACAGATTCTCAATCCTATCACGTTCTGGCCCAGACTTGTCTATACCAAACCATGTGCTGTTACAACATTTTTGTTAGGTCTTAGCAAGGAGTCTGCCCTACAGCTCGATATAGCTGCCGGAGGATCTTTTGCACATAAAACCACAGCAGAAGGAGAAGCTCTTCTAGATCGCATTCTAGAAAACACTCCTCCGCTAGAACCCCTCCGTGTAGAACCCGAACCAAAACCCGAGGAAGTCTCTTCGGCTGAGGCCGAGCCATAACTCCTATCCAGAGACCCTCACCCGAACCAAAAACTCTGGAGGAAGGTTTCCACCCTTCAAACTTTCCATATTTTGAGGACGAATTTCTTGAAGATTTCGGAAACACCTCAAAATACTCTTGTCAAAAGAAACCACCAGTCCCTATCACTCCTTGAGACCCTCTACACAAAGAATTCCTTAGGAAATCTATTAAGGAGCTGACTGCTATCATGAGCAGCGAATGGGTAGAAGAAGCAGAGCACTCTTCTAAAGAAATTCAGTTTTGCACCCCTTCTGTAACCATTCAATGTCATATCCCTGATGATCTGGTGGACGTACTATACAATCCAACTGTTGGAGCAAACATAATATCCACATCATTTGCATCTACCTATTTTGGCAGTAAACCTCTTGCTTCGACAAACACAAACCCTCAGAATCGCTCCACGTACCAACCTAAAAGGATGTGGAATTTTGCATAACATAACAATTCATCATGATAAGATCGAAATGGCCCTTGATTTCCATGTCTTCTCAAGTCACATCATTGTCAACGTCATGATCGGGCATCCCACTAGAGAACACTCTTCTTAGACCCACCACTTCAGGGCACTGCACGTTAAGGTGGGGAAAGACACCTTTTTCTTTTTCTATCACTCGAGCCAAAAACTCGATGGCAGAATCTTTCCCCTATCCTAATTTGCCCAAGGAAGTCATGTCGGTTTCACCTTCCGAATCTCCCGAGTCATCCTTAGAAACAGATGCTAAATTCTTCATCAAAGAGGAGGACGACTTAGGCGAAACCATAGAACTTCCTCAGGAGGAAGCACCGGCACGACCCTCCAGTTGAACTTACACCCCTGCCTACAGGCCTACGTTATGCTTTCCTGAATGGCGACAAACAAACTCCTGTAATCATAAGTGATAAGCTTACTAATAAGGAGACATCCAACTCATCGCCATCTTAGAAAAGCATAGGTCTGTTTTTGGGTATTCCTTACAAGATCTTAAGGGGATAAGTCCAACCCTTTGTACCCATCGCATTCCAATTGACCCTTCGAGTACACCGTCTCGAGAGCCTCAGCGTAGGCTCAACAATGCGATGCGGGAAGTCGTGAAGAAAGAAGTCCTCAAACTTCTTCACACCGGGATAATTTATCCCGTACCACATAGCGACTGGGTTAGTCCCGTCCAAGTGGTACCCAAAAAGGGAGGAATGACGGTCGTTGAAAACAGCAAAAATAAATTAATCCCACAACGAACTGTCACGGGGTGGATAGACTACCGAAAACTCAACTCGGCCACAAAGAAAGACCACTTCCCACTGCCCTTCATTGATGAAATGCTGGAACGGTTGGTGAAGCATTCTTTCTTCTGTTTCCTTGATGGGTATTCAGGGTATCATCAGATTCCCATCCACCCCGATGATCAAAGCAAGACAACGTTTACATGCCCGTATGGAACATATGCATACCGACGAATGTCGTTCGGGCTGTGCAATGCACCCGCTTCATTCCAACGGTGCATGATGTCTATTTTCTCAGACATGATTGAAGAAATCATGGAAGTTTTTATGGACGACTTTTCAGTCTATGGGAAAACTTTTGATCACTGCCTTGAGAATCTAGACAAAGTCTTGCAACGATGCCAAGAACAGGACCTGGTACTTAACCTGGGACAAATGCCATTTCATGGTCCGAGAAGGCATCGTCCTTGGGCACCTTGTGTCCGAAAGGGGGATTGAGGTAGACAAAGCAAAGATCGAGGTGATCGAACCAACTACCACCCCCTGTTGAATGTAAAAGGCATCCGTAGCTTCCTAGGTCATGCGGGGTTCTACAGATGGTTCATTAAAGACTTTTCACAT
>JAHUYU010003432.1:0-12874 GCA_030439765.1 Tripidium arundinaceum | reverse complement strand
GCTGAACCTTGTTTTCTGTGTTTCTTCTGGGTGTGTAAGCCTTATGGCTTTAATTTATATCTGTACCATCAGCCATGTACCATCTCCGGATGGTAGAGACTGAAACTTTGTTCCCTTATTAAAAAAACAAAATACACAGAACCAACTAATGCATCCCACAGCTTGTGAAGGCACATAGGGAAGCACGCAAACTGCAACATCAGACGATAATACATAAGCTACTACATGACAACAACGACGAGTTCAACAGAGTTCAATACAAGTTACACCTTTATGAGATAAAATAAATACCACAATAGATCACAATCAGTTCACAATCTTAGCCTACAATACACCTACAGTTAACTACACTCATAGATACAACAGATGGATAAATAGATTCTTGCTTCCACAAGGCAGGCAGTGACCATGACAATAGCGACGAGTTCAACAGAGTTCAATACAAGTTACACATTTGTGAAATAAATACCAAAATAGATCACAATCAGTTCACATTCTTGGTCTACAATACACCTACAGTTAACTACACTCATAGATGATACGACACATGGATAAATAGATTCTTGCTTCCACAAGGCAGGCAGTGACCACGACAAACCTACGACCCTTCAGCCTTCACCAGTGCAGAACTCAGTGCTTCAGTGGCAGGTGGTGAATACTGGATCCAATCTTTGGCGTAGACAAGCGCTTCCACAATCTCAAGTCGAGAGGGCTTCTGTAGTCATCGAGCATGTGACTTCCTGTTCTAGCAAAGAATAGAGCTACCACTGCTTACCATGGACATTGGAATGGCCAAGATATCACGGGACATTTTAGAGTGGGTTGAAAAGTTGACTGTGTTCAACTTCCACTGGTTTAGGATATCAAACTCATGGATACATGGAGTGAGGGATTTATCCACGCACTGTTCTAGCTCAGATTTTGAGGGCTGGCTACTTTGGATCTCAGAATGGACGGAAACGAGAGAGGAGTAGCTGGCATAAGAACCTCCTCGCCCCGATAGGGGTAAAGCCACCATCGGTCAAAGAATGGAAGGAGTGGATCTGATCCTCAAAGAACTTGATGAGATCAAGTTCATCAACTGAGAGCAAGCTGTGAGCTTGAGCCCTGCCTAATCAAAGAATGGACTCCTTAGCGATTGTCGATTGGATCTTGTCAGCAGCGCTACAGCAACTACTTCAAGCCAAGGCGCCAACATGAGCGACGTCATCCGCACTGAAGAACACGACCTCGCCCAGGACAGGACAAGTGGACCTAGGCCAAGGCGCGGCACACGCGGGCGGAGGCCCAGCTCAAGAATCCGAGGCCCAGAATGGGCTTGACCCAGTCCAGCTGGAAACGCAGTGGCGTGAGAGAATAGTATTAGTAGTCGTAAGCGAGGAAGAAGAGGACATGAACAAAAATACTTGTAACAGAATCCTTCTAAGCATTCTTCCGTTCTAAGTCGATTCCTCCGAACTACATCTGCTATCTGTGATTCTTCTGCTGTTCTTCCTATTTCCAATTCCTTGTGCTTCTGGTATCAGAGACAGCCGATTCCCTTCCATATCTACCTTCTTCTTTCCGAATCGTTGATCAATTGCAGCCGCCCCGGGTCGTTGAAATCGGGTCGACTCGGTCGATCTTCGATTTCTGTAAATCCCAGCATGTAATCGATCCGATTCAGTAGTCGCGCTCTGGAGCGCACTCCACCACCACCGCCACCACCGCCGCCGCCGCCGCATCCACATTACACGCGGTTCGCTCGTCGCCGCGGAGCCATGAATCCCGACTCGAAGGTGCTGCTCGACGAGATGCACCACCTCTTCGCTGAGTCGGATCGCAAGTGGGATGTGCGTTTCATCGAGTCAAATCGCAAGTGGGATGCGCAATTCGTCGACAGCGACCGCCACCTGGAGCAACGCCTCATCGAGATCGATAACTCCATCACCAAGCACTTCACCGAGATCGACGACTCCCTCACCAAACGCCTCGCCGACTCCGACCTCAACTGGGAACGTCGCATCACCGATTCTGAGGTCCGCCAGACCGCACTCCTCACCCCGTCCGAGCAGTGCCAGGAGAACCGCCTTGATGCCATTGCGCAGTCAGCCGGGTCGCTAGAGAGCTGGCGCCAGGAATCCGAGGGTGCGGTGGACGACCTCAGGTTGAAGATGAACAAGCTTACCAAGTATTGGGATCGATCCGTCCTCGACAACACCACTGCGTCGCCTGGATTGATCTCCCCTATCCCTTCTACTGTGGAGCAAGCCGCCGCACGCTCATCTGTCGGCATCACGGCTGCTCGCCCCAGCGGGCACGGCGTTACACCGACTACATGGGTGGATGGAGTTGGGGGAAATTTTTCCCAAATCCATTCCCCGGCCAATGGTACGAACATCGAACCCCAAGCTTCTCATTCCAATGGTTATGTTCATGAGTTTCATCCCTAGCGACAACTGACAAGCTGTCTGAACTTCGACAGTATCGGCGGCTCAAGGATTATGTGATCATTGTGCGGAGAAATGGTTCTAGGGACACAAATGCCCTGCTACTATTTAGCTTCATGCTATGCAGGAATTATGGGATTTGTTTAATCTGGAAGAATTACTAGACCCGCCTAAAGAACCCACTGAGCAGTGCTTCTTGCCCTGTCTCATGATGCACAAATGGGATCCCATGGTCCTCGGACAACCCAATTTCAGGGCACTGTTCATGGTAAACCGGTTGTCATTTTGGTTGATTTAGGCAGCTCAGCATCTTTCCTGGCCGCTTCAGTTGCTGCACAGTTGCGGTCGGAGTCGGCGAGGCGTTTGGTGAGGGAGTCGTCGATCTCGGTGAAGTGCTTGGTGATGGAGTTATCGATCTCGATGAGGCGTTGCTCCAGGTGGCGGTCGCTGTCGACGAATTGCGCATCCCACTTGCGATTTGACTCGATGAAACGCACATCCCACTTGCGATCCGACTCAGCGAAGAGGTGGTGCATCTCGTCGAGCAGCACCTTCGAGTCGGGATTCATGGCTCCGCGGCGACGAGCGAACCGCGTGTAATGTGGATGCGGCGGCGGCGGCGGTGGTGGCGGTGGTGGTGGAGTGCGCTCCAGAGCGCGACTACTGAATCGGATCGATTACATGCTGGGATTTACAGAAATCGAAGATCGACCGAGTCGACCCGATTTCAACGACCCGGGGCGGCTGCAATTGATCAACGATTCGGAAAGAAGAAGGTAGATATGGAAGGGAATCGGCTGTCTCTGATACCAGAAGCACAAGGAATTGGAAATAGGAAGAACAGCAGAAGAATCACAGATAGCAGATGTAGTTCGGAGGAATCGACTTAGAACGGAAGAATGCTTAGAAGGATTCTGTTACAAGTATTTTTGTTCATGTCCTCTTCTTCCTCGCTTACGACTACTAATACTATTCTCTCACGCCACTGCGTTTCCAGCTGGACTGGGTCAAGCCCATTCTGGGCCTCGGATTCTTGAGCTGGGCCTCCGCCCGCGTGTGCCGCGCCTTGGCCTAGGTCCACTTGTCCTGTCCTGGGCGAGGTCGTGTTCTTCAGTGCGGATGACGTCGCTCATGTTGGCGCCTTGGCTTGAAGTAGTTGCTGTAGCGCTGCTGACAAGATCCAATCGACAATCGCTAAGGAGTCCATTCTTTGATTAGGCAGGGCTCAAGCTCACAGCTTGCTCTCAGTTGATGAACTTGATCTCATCAAGTTCTTTGAGGATCAGATCCACTCCTTCCATTCTTTGACCGATGGTGGCTTTACCCCTATCGGGGCGAGGAGGTTCTTATGCCAGCTACTCCTCTCTCGTTTCCGTCCATTCTGAGATCCAAAGTAGCCAGCCCTCAAAATCTGAGCTAGAACAGTGCGTGGATAAATCCCTCACTCCATGTATCCATGAGTTTGATATCCTAAACCAGTGGAAGTTGAACACAGTCAACTTTTCAACCCACTCTAAAATGTCCCGTGATATCTTGGCCATTCCAATGTCCATGGTAAGCAGTGGTAGCTCTATTCTTTGCTAGAACAGGAAGTCACATGCTCGATGACTACAGAAGCCCTCTCGACTTGAGATTGTGGAAGCGCTTGTCTACGCCAAAGATTGGATCCAGTATTCACCACCTGCCACTGAAGCACTGAGTTCTGCACTGGTGAAGGCTGAAGGGTCGTAGGTTTGTCGTGGTCACTGCCTGCCTTGTGGAAGCAAGAATCTATTTATCCATGTGTCGTATCATCTATGAGTGTAGTTAACTGTAGGTGTATTGTAGACCAAGAATGTGAACTGATTGTGATCTATTTTGGTATTTATTTCACAAATGTGTAACTTGTATTGAACTCTGTTGAACTCGTCGCTATTGTCATGGTCACTGCCTGCCTTGTGGAAGCAAGAATCTATTTATCCATCTGTTGTATCTATGAGTGTAGTTAACTGTAGGTGTATTGTAGGCTAAGATTGTGAACTGATTGTGATCTATTGTGGTATTTATTTTATCTCATAAAGGTGTAACTTGTATTGAACTCTGTTGAACTCGTCGTTGTTGTCATGTAGTAGCTTATGTATTATCGTCTGATGTTGCAGTTTGCGTGCTTCCCTATGTGCCTTCACAAGCTGTGGGATGCATTAGTTGGTTCTGTGTATTTTGTTTTTTTAATAAGGGAACAAAGTTTCAGTCTCTACCATCCGGAGATGGTACATGGCTGATGGTACAGATATAAATTAAAGCCATAAGGCTTACACACCCAGAAGAAACACAGAAAACAAGGTTCAGCCCTGTTAAAGAGCACAGCAAACAAAACAACTAGCCAAGCCTCAATGTGGCTCCTGAAGTTCCAGCCAAAATTCGCTAAGATGGCAAAGAGCTGCTGTGTATTTTGTTTGTACCCCCGTTTTGTATTCAATTTGTTTTGTACCGTGATTGATGTCCATGTTCGTGCATACCTGTAGAAATTGTCTAATTTGAGTGTGTGCTCCTTATGGCTAGTTTTACTGAATGACTGTTTTGTTTGTGTTTGAGATGCTTGTCGTGGCGTGATGGCTGCATGAGTGGCTCCATCAGGAGACCGCGAAAGGAGACTATGTTTTGTAATTTGGATAACAGCAGTCTCTTGACCATTCATAACAACACAGTTGCTGCATTATAGTTTGCCCGTGCTAACACTACAGGAAAAACCAAAAGAGGGAAATAATAATGTCAAAAGCCTAAAGCCTAAAGTTAACACGAAAAAAGACTCCAGTCCAATATTAAAGAGGTGCAAATTAAGTTCACTGAGCTGGGAATTCACTTTACCAAATTTGTAAAACAACGAAAAAGTACAATGTTAACCTAAGAAGGCATCAATGTGCACAGCAATGCCTCTAAGATGGCATGCAAAAGAAAAGGAAATTGTAACAATCAGAAAGAAAAAATAGGCAAAACATAAGAAGAACTTCAGATCCCATATCATCACCGCCATATACAAAAAGATGCCCTCCTTTTGTAGAATGTATTGCCGACCCAGCAGACCAATGCAAGACAATAACAGGAAGCCTACGACTCCCTGAGGCCAGCTGTAGCTTAACAACATTAGATGAAACGTCACTTTGCTTGCCTTGTCTGGACGATCTTGTAGTCATATCGCATAGAAGTATGTCTCCTGTTATATAGCCCACAGCAACAGTTGAGCCCTCTCTCGATGCCCAACAAATAGAGCAAATTTCTCTTTATTCTTCATTGTCATCAATAGTAGTATTTAGTTGATCTTCACCAGCATCCCTCTGAGCACCATTGATTTGACCCTTCATGTGTAATCCCCATGGCCTCTAACAGAAACTGCATGGTCCTCAGATACCTCCCAAAAGTGTCAGGCTGGATCAGTATTCCAACAATAGGTTGAGGATCCTGTAACGAAACACCAGCTCTTTCTGTGAAAAAAAAGAACTGAACGCTAAGATATTAACTTTGAACCTCAATGTGTAAACAGTAAGCATGCTTCTAGTCCAAGTAAATGAATAAATAGCACAAAGTTACAGTAAGCTATGAATAGTGATGGCCACGCTCAAGTTACACTAAAATTAAAGTGGTGATCAGAAATGCTGCTTCAAGTCGAGGCAAAGAATTATGATGCCATGCCGAAAACTATAATAATGCAAAGAATGTGAAAAACTAAAGAACCAAATTGAGATTAATATAAATTCAAAGCAATCAAATTAAAGAGAAAAGGAAGGAGCTCCCAAACCTTACGTTCATGGCCTGCATTGCCCACCGGCTGGTGAAGGCGACTGGCTAGGCCTGCCTCCACCTCGTTATGAACTTCCACCACCTCAACATTATGGCAGATAGAGAGCTCGGAGTCCGGCAACGATGGAGGATTGGGTGCATGCTATGGCCATGGAAGAGTAGTGCACGTACGCAAGATCAGTGGTCTCGCGGATGCATATGTGTCGTCCAATATCTTTTGAACATCTCAACACCAGTAACCGTAGTCTTCAAGGGACCACTCTGCGTCCAAGAATATATTTCATCACAACATATCAGTGCAGTGAGTACTAACTCACAAAAAGGGAAAATAAAAAATTAGAAGAACCTTCTGCTCTTGTGCTTAGTTATTGGCTTACATTTATAAATAAATCACCCAAAAGTTAAACAGTCAAGAAAAAGTGCGCTGTATACTAAGTTGGAGCTCCATGTCTTGCACAATGAGGCCCATGACATCAACCAAAACAAAGACCTGGGCAGCTCTAGAATTTAGGACATCTTGGTCGTTGTTAAGTGTTAACTGCTATTCTACTAACATGTGTTGAATTTGATAAACCAACAACTCATTCAATTCATACTTCAAACATTATAAAGTAGGATAAGCATAACCAAAAAAGAAAAAACAATTTGGACTTGGTATTGGCTGTTGTACATAATAAGCAGCAAGAGAAATAGTTGAGCCAAACTTGTATGGCACACTCTTTGGCGATATAAGGAGGCCTTCAATGTTATCACCTCCGAATATTTTTGTCCACCCTTGAACTGTGGTGAAAAAAAAAATCAATCATGAACTGTGGTGATAACATTGAAGGCCTCCTTATATCGCCAAAGAGTGTGCCATACAAGTTTGGCTCAACTATTTCTCTTGCTGCTTATTATGTACAACAGCCAATACCAAGTCCAAATTGTTTTTTCTTTTTTGGTTATGCTTATCCTACTTTATAATGTTTGAAGTATGAATTGAATGAGTTGTTGGTTTATCAAATTCAACACATGTTAGTAGAATAGCAGTTAACACTTAACAACGACCAAGATGTCCTAAATTCTAGAGCTGCCCAGGTCTTTGTTTTGGTTGATGTCATGGGCCTCATTGTGCAAGACATGGAGCTCCAACTTAGTATACAGCGCACTTTTTCTTGACTGTTTAACTTTTGGGTGATTTATTTATAAATGTAAGCCAATAACTAAGCACAAGAGCAGAAGGTTCTTCTAATTTTTTATTTTCCCTTTTTGTGAGTTAGTACTCACTGCACTGATATGTTGTGATGAAATATATTCTTGGACGCAGAGTGGTCCCTTGAAGACTACGGTTACTGGTGTTGAGATGTTCAAAAGATATTGGACGACACATATGCATCCGCGAGACCACTGATCTTGCGTACGTGCACTACTCTTCCATGGCCATAGCATGCACCCAATCCTCCATCGTTGCCGGACTCCGAGCTCTCTATCTGCCATAATGTTGAGGTGGTGGAAGTTCATAACGAGGTGGAGGCAGGCCTAGCCAGTCGCCTTCACCAGCCGGTGGGCAATGCAGGCCATGAACGTAAGGTTTGGGAGCTCCTTCCTTTTCTCTTTAATTTGATTGCTTTGAATTTATATTAATCTCAATTTGGTTCTTTAGTTTTTCACATTCTTTGCATTATTATAGTTTTCGGCATGGCATCATAATTCTTTGCCTCGACTTGAAGCAGCATTTCTGATCACCACTTTAATTTTAGTGTAACTTGAGCGTGGCCATCACTATTCATAGCTTACTGTAACTTTGTGCTATTTATTCATTTACTTGGACTAGAAGCATGCTTACTGTTTACACATTGAGGTTCAAAGTTAATATCTTAGCGTTCAGTTCTTTTTTTTCACAGAAAGAGCTGGTGTTTCGTTACAGGATCCTCAACCTATTGTTGGAATACTGATCCAGCCTGACACTTTTGGGAGGTATCTGAGGACCATGCAGTTTCTGTTAGAGGCCATGGGGATTACACATGAAGGGTCAAATCAATGGTGCTCAGAGGGATGCTGGTGAAGATCAACTAAATACTACTATTGATGACAATGAAGAATAAAGAGAAATTTGCTCTATTTGTTGGGCATCGAGAGAGGGCTCAACTGTTGCTGTGGGCTATATAACAGGAGACATACTTCTATGCGATATGACTACAAGATCGTCCAGACAAGGCAAGCAAAGTGACGTTTCATCTAATGTTGTTAAGCTACAGCTGGCCTCAGGGAGTCGTAGGCTTCCTGTTATTGTCTTGCATTGGTCTGCTGGGTCGGCAATACATTCTACAAAAGGAGGGCATCTTTTTGTATATGGCGGTGATGATATGGGATCTGAAGTTCTTCTTATGTTTTGCCTATTTTTTCTTTCTGATTGTTACAATTTCCTTTTCTTTTGCATGCCATCTTAGAGGCATTGCTGTGCACATTGATGCCTTCTTAGGTTAACATTGTACTTTTTCGTTGTTTTACAAATTTGGTAAAGTGAATTCCCAGCTCAGTGAACTTAATTTGCACCTCTTTAATATTGGACTGGAGTCTTTTTTCGTGTTAACTTTAGGCTTTAGGCTTTTGACATTATTATTTCCCTCTTTTGGGTTTTTCCTGTAGTGTTAGCACGGGCAAACTATAATGCAGCAACTGTGTTGTTATGAATGGTCAAGAGACTGCTGTTATCCAAATTACAAAACATAGTCTCCTTTCGCGGTCTCCTGATGGAGCCACTCATGCAGCCATCACGCCACGACAAGCATCTCAAACACAAACAAAACAGTCATTCAGTAAAACTAGCCATAAGGAGCACACACTCAAATTAGACAATTTCTACAGGTATGCACGAACATGGACATCAATCACGGTACAAAACAAATTGAATACAAAACGGGGGTACAAACAAAATACACAGCAGCTCTTTGCCATCTTAGCGAATTTTGGCTGGAACTTCAGGAGCCACATTGAGGCTTGGCTAGTTGTTTTGTTTGCTGTGCTCTTTAACAGGGCTGAACCTTGTTTTCTGTGTTTCTTCTGGGTGTGTAAGCCTTATGGCTTTAATTTATATCTGTACCATCAGCCATGTACCATCTCCGGATGGTAGAGACTGAAACTTTGTTCCCTTATTAAAAAAACAAAATACACAGAACCAACTAATGCATCCCACAGCTTGTGAAGGCACATAGGGAAGCACGCAAACTGCAACATCAGACGATAATACATAAGCTACTACATGACAACAACGACGAGTTCAACAGAGTTCAATACAAGTTACACCTTTATGAGATAAAATAAATACCACAATAGATCACAATCAGTTCACAATCTTAGCCTACAATACACCTACAGTTAACTACACTCATAGATACAACAGATGGATAAATAGATTCTTGCTTCCACAAGGCAGGCAGTGACCATGACAATAGCGACGAGTTCAACAGAGTTCAATACAAGTTACACATTTGTGAAATAAATACCAAAATAGATCACAATCAGTTCACATTCTTGGTCTACAATACACCTACAGTTAACTACACTCATAGATGATACGACACATGGATAAATAGATTCTTGCTTCCACAAGGCAGGCAGTGACCACGACAAACCTACGACCCTTCAGCCTTCACCAGTGCAGAACTCAGTGCTTCAGTGGCAGGTGGTGAATACTGGATCCAATCTTTGGCGTAGACAAGCGCTTCCACAATCTCAAGTCGAGAGGGCTTCTGTAGTCATCGAGCATGTGACTTCCTGTTCTAGCAAAGAATAGAGCTACCACTGCTTACCATGGACATTGGAATGGCCAAGATATCACGGGACATTTTAGAGTGGGTTGAAAAGTTGACTGTGTTCAACTTCCACTGGTTCAGGATATCAAACTCATGGATACATGGAGTGAGGGATTTATCCACGCACTGTTCTAGCTCAGATTTTGAGGGCTGGCTACTTTGGATCTCAGAATGGACGGAAACGAGAGAGGAGTAGCTGGCATAAGAACCTCCTCGCCCCGATAGGGGTAAAGCCACCATCGGTCAAAGAATGGAAGGAGTGGATCTGATCCTCAAAGAACTTGATGAGATCAAGTTCATCAACTGAGAGCAAGCTGTGAGCTTGAGCCCTGCCTAATCAAAGAATGGACTCCTTAGCGATTGTCGATTGGATCTTGTCAGCAGCGCTACAGCAACTACTTCAAGCCAAGGCGCCAACATGAGCGACGTCATCCGCACTGAAGAACACGACCTCGCCCAGGACAGGACAAGTGGACCTAGGCCAAGGCGCGGCACACGCGGGCGGAGGCCCAGCTCAAGAATCCGAGGCCCAGAATGGGCTTGACCCAGTCCAGCTGGAAACGCAGTGGCGTGAGAGAATAGTATTAGTAGTCGTAAGCGAGGAAGAAGAGGACATGAACAAAAATACTTGTAACAGAATCCTTCTAAGCATTCTTCCGTTCTAAGTCGATTCCTCCGAACTACATCTGCTATCTGTGATTCTTCTGCTGTTCTTCCTATTTCCAATTCCTTGTGCTTCTGGTATCAGAGACAGCCGATTCCCTTCCATATCTACCTTCTTCTTTCCGAATCGTTGATCAATTGCAGCCGCCCCGGGTCGTTGAAATCGGGTCGACTCGGTCGATCTTCGATTTCTGTAAATCCCAGCATGTAATCGATCCGATTCAGTAGTCGCGCTCTGGAGCGCACTCCACCACCACCGCCACCACCGCCGCCGCCGCCGCATCCACATTACACGCGGTTCGCTCGTCGCCGCGGAGCCATGAATCCCGACTCGAAGGTGCTGCTCGACGAGATGCACCACCTCTTCGCTGAGTCGGATCGCAAGTGGGATGTGCGTTTCATCGAGTCAAATCGCAAGTGGGATGCGCAATTCGTCGACAGCGACCGCCACCTGGAGCAACGCCTCATCGAGATCGATAACTCCATCACCAAGCACTTCACCGAGATCGACGACTCCCTCACCAAACGCCTCGCCGACTCCGACCTCAACTGGGAACGTCGCATCACCGATTCTGAGGTCCGCCAGACCGCACTCCTCACCCCGTCCGAGCAGTGCCAGGAGAACCGCCTTGATGCCATTGCGCAGTCAGCCGGGTCGCTAGAGAGCTGGCGCCAGGAATCCGAGGGTGCGGTGGACGACCTCAGGTTGAAGATGAACAAGCTTACCAAGTATTGGGATCGATCCGTCCTCGACAACACCACTGCGTCGCCTGGATTGATCTCCCCTATCCCTTCTACTGTGGAGCAAGCCGCCGCACGCTCATCTGTCGGCATCACGGCTGCTCGCCCCAGCGGGCACGGCGTTACACCGACTACATGGGTGGATGGAGTTGGGGGAAATTTTTCCCAAATCCATTCCCCGGCCAATGGTACGAACATCGAACCCCAAGCTTCTCATTCCAATGGTTATGTTCATGAGTTTCATCCCTAGCGACAACTGACAAGCTGTCTGAACTTCGACAGTATCGGCGGCTCAAGGATTATGTGATCATTGTGCGGAGAAATGGTTCTAGGGACACAAATGCCCTGCTACTATTTAGCTTCATGCTATGCAGGAATTATGGGATTTGTTTAATCTGGAAGAATTACTAGACCCGCCTAAAGAACCCACTGAGCAGTGCTTCTTGCCCTGTCTCATGATGCACAAATGGGATCCCATGGTCCTCGGACAACCCAATTTCAGGGCACTGTTCATGGTAAACCGGTTGTCATTTTGGTTGATTTAGGCAGCTCAGCATCTTTCCTGGCCGCTTCAGTTGCTGCACAGTTGCCGCACCTCCAACGCACGCTAGTACAACCTTCAGTTAAGATAGCTAATGGTCAGCTCTTGCGCTGCACATCAGCCATTTTGGATTATCAGTTTTCTCTGGATGGGCATCCAATTCCAGCATGACCTGCGTATTCTGCATTTGGACCCTTATGATTTGATCTTGGGGATGGATTGGCTTAAGTTAACAGCCCAATGCACATTCACTGGAAATCCAAGTGGATATCTCTACCCATATAATGGAGCTACTGTACTGTTACAAGGCCTGCCAGTGTCCACCGCCTGAACTGGTGTTTCAGCTTCTCTCTGAAGAGTCTCAGGGGTCCTCTGATAGTTCTTCAGCTCTACCACCTGACATAGCAGCTTTGCTTGTGGAATTTCCCTCAGTGTTCACTACTCCTTCTTCATTGCCACCAGCTCGATCTTGTGATCATGCCATTCCTTTAGTCAGTGGTGCTACACCAGTCAACATCCGCGCCTATCGCAACCTGCCAACACTCAAAGATGAAATTGAGCGGCAAGTGCGGGAAATGCTGGATAAAGGTCTTATTCAACTGAGCTCTTCTCCATTTTCTTCACTGGTTCTCTTGGTGCGTAAAAAGGATGGCTCGTGGCGTTTTTGTGTGGACTACCGGTACCTCAATGCATTGACAGTCAAGTTTGTATATACAATACTGGTGTTCGATCAGCTGGTTGATGAGTTGGGCTCCGCCTCTTGGTTCTCTATATTGGACTTGCACTCTGGATATCATCAGATTAGGCTCCAGCCTGGTGAGAAATTCAAGACAACATTCTCCACACATGCCGGTCACTATCATTTCACAGTTGTTCCTTTTGGATTATCTGGAGCACCGGGCACATTCCAGGGAGCAATGAACTCGACG
>JAHUYU010001252.1:0-13369 GCA_030439765.1 Tripidium arundinaceum | reverse complement strand
CCGACGACCAACCCGCAGGGCCCGACCCCTTGCCGGATTGGCGCATCCCGTACCTCGACTGTCTCGTTCGAGGAGCACTTCCCACCGACAGGACCGAGGCCCGACGCATCACGCGCCGAGCCAAGTCTTTTGTCCTGATGGATCGGGAGCTGTACAAACGAAGCCCCACGGGGATCTTGCAGCGCTGCATCCCCACCGAGCAAGGGAGGGAGCTGCTCGAGGACATCCATGGCGGCACATGCGGCCATCACGCCGCTCCACGTACCCTTGTCGGAAACGCATTCCGGCAGGGCTTCTACTGGCCCACTGCGGTTGCCGACGCTACCGAGGTAGTACGCTCCTGCGAAGGGTGCCAATACTACGCTCGGCGAACCCACTTACTGGCCCAGGCACTTCAAACAATCCTGATCACATGGCCATTCGCCGTCTGGGGTTTGGACCTTGTCGGACCCCTCCAGAAGGCGCCCGGGGGCTTCACCCACCTGCTTGTCGTCATTGACAAGTTCTCGAAATGGATCGAGGCCCGGCCGATCGCACAAATCAAGTCCGAGCAGGCGGTGTTATTTTTCACCGACATCATCCACCGCTTCGGGATCCCCAACTCCATTATCACTGACAACGGCACGCAGTTCACCGGCAAAAAATTCCTTGAGTTCTGCGATGATCACCACGTCCGCGTGGACTGGGCAGCCGTGGCGCACCCCCAAACGAACGGGCAGGTCGAACGCGCTAATGGCATGATCTTGCAGGGCCTAAAACCAAGGATTTTCAACCGGCTAAACAGGTTCGGCCGTCGATGGGTTGCGGAACTCCCCGCAGTCCTTTGGAGCTTGAGGACGACCCCGAGCCGAGCAATAGGATTCACGCCCTTCTTCATGGTTTACGGATCCGATGCCATCCTCCCCACCGATTTGGAATACGGGACGCCGAGGGTCAGAGCGTACGACGAGCGAGGCAACCAGTCATCGCTTGAAGATGCCGTGGACCAACTTGAGGAAGCACGCGACGTCGCCCTGCTTCACTCCGCTAAATATCAGCAAGCCCTACGACGGTACCACGGGCGCCGAGTCCAGGGTCGGGGGTTCAATGTCGGAGACCTGGTGCTTTGACTCAAACAAAGCAACAAGGGTCGGCACAAGCTGACCCCACCCTGGGAAGGCCTGTTCATCATCGCAGAGGTCCTTCGACCCGACACCTACAAGCTGGCCACCTCAGACGGAAGGATCTTCACCAACGCTTGGAACATCGAACAGCTACGTCGTTTCTATCCTTAAATTTCCAAGCTCTCTATACACGTGCTTTCTTATTATCCGAAATATAGAAACACTTGCCACTTTTTCCAACTCTGAGTGGGATCCGACCCTAGCTCGACCTAGCGCCGCGTCCCCCTCGCGGGCTGGGAAAGGGGTCGGAGGGGGTAACCCCTCGCTATCTAGAAGTTTTTTGTTTCACTCCCAACTCCTCCGAAAACGTTTAAGCAGAACGGCCGTTTTTGAGGTACGAGAATTCCTCGGGCCAGATCGGTCGGACTGCGAGAAACCTACACCTCGGCAGTTACGGTGCCTTTGCTCACCGATCCCGGCCTAGGGAATCGAACTCACGCTTCTAAAAACACCGCAGAAACTTAAACACAGTACGAGAGTCAGGTGGTAAACATTGAAAGCTTCACACATTAAAAAACGAGCACAAGTCTGATAGAAAGGCCCCGAGGGCTACAAAATTCGTTCAATATCTTACATAAGTCTGTTTATAAGGGCACTTCGCCCGACACCTTCTTCTACAGCTCGAATGGAGGAGGAACGACCTCGTCTTCGAAGAAGGCCGCTAGGGTCGTCGCCGGCGCCACCACCTCCTCATCGATCGCGTCGAGCTGCGCCTCGGGGGCGTCGGCGTAGCCTTCGCTGAGGGCCTTGTAACATCCCAGGTGTTAAGCAACATTTAAAACACTGCCATGTCATCATATGCACAGTAAAGCATCCATATATGTTTATTATTCTAGATGCACCAACTAAAATGAGTTTTTATTTCATGTATGTGTATATGTATGTGTATGTATTTATAATATATGGTTTAAACCCAAAAATAGTAATGTTGGGTGGATCTCTTTGAAATGCCATGGTTATATTTTCAAAAGTGTTGTGAACTCTATTCAATGGCTAGTGCATTTAAGAAAACCAATTTCCTAATTAAATATTAAAAAGGGAAAAACCCTAAATTCTATATTACCCTTTTACCCTTTTTATATAGTTTAAAAATTATACATAATTTGGGGTTGGCACAAAAAGCAAAGTTGTAGTACTGGTCAAGAGGTACAACTTTGGTATATAAAGTTTTTGAAGTTTCAACATAAAATTTTAAGTAATTTTGAAAACATTCAAACCCTGGTTTGAAACCCAAATTCAAATTTCAAAATGTAGGCAGAATTTGAAGATGGTCCAATTATGAAAGTTGTAGATCATGAAAAATGTGACAACTTTTATTTTTGGAGATTTTCAAGTTGTTATATAAATTTGAAAGTAATTTGAAAATTTGAGTTGATGGCATTTCTGTAATTAGAGGAATAGGAGGAGGGGACAGGGCAGAGCTGCCACGCGGCTGCTCGCCGCCGGCCGCCACCTTGCCAAGCGTCCAGGTGCGTCCGCGGCCACCTCCTGCTTCCACCTGGTCGCCGCGAGAAGCTGCTGCCGCGCACGCGTTCCTTTGGCCGCGCTATAAAGCTTGGTGCCGCCATCGTCTTCTCTTTTCTCTGTTTGCCATCGCCGCCGTTCTCCACTGCGCCGGCAAATTCATCGCCGTCAAGCTACCTCTGTCCAATTCCTTGCGTAGCTAGCGTCGCCACACTCGTGCGCACCCCCGGGTACCTTCCGTGCCGCTTGACGTCGCCGAAGCTGCCGCGTAGCCGCCTTCTTCTCCACGGCCGACCGCCGAGCCGCCGAGCTCGACCTCACCGTGGCCAGGCTAGCTCAGTGAGTCTTCTGCCCAACCAGCTAGTGCGCTGAGCTCGCCTTGACGTCGTCTAGCTCATCGGCTCGTCCGTTTTACCTCTACTGTGCAGGACACGTCGGAACGTGCCCTCGCCGTCGGGTTCACGCCGCCGTGACCGCCATCACCGTCGACTGAGCATCTCCGCCTCGTTATCAACTCAACCAGCTAGTGCATCAGCTCCGGGGTGAGCCACTGGTGCTCATGGCACCCTTGTTTTAATCACTACCGTTCTTCAGTCACCAGCGTAGCTTCGCGCCGCCGTGCCGAGCGCCGCCGTGCCGCCATGGCCGGTGCCATAGGTGCGCGGGAGTTTTTATCTTGCGGTCTGTGGCGTAGCCGCCTCGCCGGAGCTCCGCCGTGCCGCCATCGTCGCCGGTGAACACGCTCTGTTAAGCTAGGGGCTCGACGGTCCGGTCCAGCGAGTTCGCAAGGTGAAGGAGGTCATGTCGGTACTGACCTCACCGCCAGAGACCTCACCGCCGGCGAGGAAACGCCGGTCAACGCCGGTGAAGGTCGAGTCAGCGTCGGTGGAGACGCTGACCGTCCGGGCCCGCGCGTCAGAGAGAGGAAGAGCGCGGGAGATGTTTTTGTTATTTTCAGAAAATAAGGAATAGTGCTGATATTTGTTCTTTTTGTATGAATTTTTATACATCTCCAAAAATTGTGAAAATTTTTGTGTAGTCTCTTTGATATGTGTAGTATTTATGAAAAATATAAAACTTGAATTTTAATAATTTTTTTTATGTAATAAAAATTAGGTAATTAATTCATAAATGGACTTTCTAGGATTTTTAATAGATTAAATATAAGTCCAAAAATTATGAAAATTGTTTTGCCACTGTATACTGGTATAACCAACCTATATAAAAAGTTTGAGATCATTTCGACAAAGTTTAATTTTGACCTGAATTTTAATTAATTAAACAATTAATTAATTAACAAAACTTAATCATGGTTAAACATAAACCCAGTCATTAATTTAAGTGCCAAGGATCATTAGGGTTAATGACCCAAGGTCATCATTCAAACCAAAATCACACCAAATTTAAGGTAAAAAGGCTAATTAACTAATTAAATTAATTAATTAATTAATTAATTAAAATTCAGGTCAAAATTAAACTTTGTCGAAATGATCTCAAACTTTTTATATAGGTTGGTTATACCAGTATACAGTGGCAAAACAATTTTCATAATTTTTGGACTTATATTTAATCTATTAAAAATCCTAGAAAGTCCATTTATGAATTAATTACCTAATTTTTATTACATAAAAAAAATTATTAAAATTCAAGTTTTATATTTTTCATAAATACTACACATATCAAAGAGACTACACAAAAATTTTCACAATTTTTGGAGATGTATAAAAATTCATACAAAAAGAACAAATATCAGCACTATTCCTTATTTTCTGAAAATAACAAAAACATCTCCCGCGCTCTTCCTCTCTCTGACGCGCGGGCCCGGACGGTCAGCGTCTCCACCGACGCTGACTCGACCTTCACCGGCGTTGACCGGCGTTTCCTCGCCGGCGGTGAGGTCTCTGGCGGTGAGGTCAGTACCGACATGACCTCCTTCACCTTGCGAACCCGCTGGACCGGACCGTCGAGCCCCTAGCTTAACAGAGCGTGTTCACCGGCGACGATGGCGGCACGGCGGAGCTCCGGCGAGGCGGCTACGCCACAGACCGCAAGATAAAAACTCCCGCGCACCTATGGCACCGGCCATGGCGGCACGGCGGCGCTCGGCACGGCGGCGCGAAGCTACGCTGGTGACTGAAGAACGGTAGTGATTAAAACAAGGGTGCCATGAGCACCAGTGGCTCACCCCGGAGCTGATGCACTAGCTGGTTGAGTTGATAACGAGGCGGAGATGCTCAGTCGACGGTGATGGCGGTCACGGCGGCGTGAACCCGACGGCGAGGGCACGTTCCGACGTGTCCTGCACAGTAGAGGTAAAACGGACGAGCCGATGAGCTAGACGACGTCAAGGCGAGCTCAGCGCACTAGCTGGTTGGGCAGAAGACTCACTGAGCTAGCCTGGCCACGGTGAGGTCGAGCTCGGCGGCTCGGCGGTCGGCCGTGGAGAAGAAGGCGGCTACGCGGCAGCTTCGGCGACGTCAAGCGGCACGGAAGGTACCCGGGGGTGCGCACGAGTGTGGCGACGCTAGCTACGCAAGGAATTGGACAGAGGTAGCTTGACGGCGATGAATTTGCCGGCGCAGTGGAGAACGGCGGCGATGGCAAACAGAGAAAAGAGAAGACGATGGCGGCACCAAGCTTTATAGCGCGGCCAAAGGAACGCGTGCGCGGCAGCAGCTTCTCGCGGCGACCAGGTGGAAGCAGGAGGTGGCCGCGGACGCACCTGGACGCTTGGCAAGGTGGCGGCCGGCGGCGAGCAGCCGCGTGGCAGCTCTGCCCTGTCCCCTCCTCCTATTCCTCTAATTACAGAAATGCCATCAACTCAAATTTTCAAATTACTTTCAAATTTATATAACAACTTGAAAATCTCCAAAAATAAAAGTTGTCACATTTTTCATGATCTACAACTTTCATAATTGGACCATCTTCAAATTCTGCCTACATTTTGAAATTTGAATTTGGGTTTCAAACCAGGGTTTGAATGTTTTCAAAATTACTTAAAATTTTATGTTGAAACTTCAAAAACTTTATATACCAAAGTTGTACCTCTTGACCAGTACTACAACTTTGCTTTTTGTGCCAACCCCAAATTATGTATAATTTTTAAACTATATAAAAAGGGTAAAAGGGTAATATAGAATTTAGGGTTTTTCCCTTTTTAATATTTAATTAGGAAATTGGTTTTCTTAAATGCACTAGCCATTGAATAGAGTTCACAACACTTTTGAAAATATAACCATGGCATTTCAAAGAGATCCACCCAACATTACTATTTTTGGGTTTAAACCATATATTATAAATACATACACATACATATACACATACATGAAATAAAAACTCATTTTAGTTGGTGCATCTAGAATAATAAACATATATGGATGCTTTACTGTGCATATGATGACATGGCAGTGTTTTAAATGTTGCTTAACACCTGGGATGTTACAAGGCCCTCAGCGAAGGCTACGCCGACGCCCCCGAGGCGCAGCTCGACGCGATCGATGAGGAGGTGGTGGCGCCGGCGACGACCCTAGCGGCCTTCTTCGAAGACGAGGTCGTTCCTCCTCCATTCGAGCTGTAGAAGAAGGTGTCGGGCGAAGTGCCCTTATAAACAGACTTATGTAAGATATTGAACGAATTTTGTAGCCCTCGGGGCCTTTCTATCAGACTTGTGCTCGTTTTTTAATGTGTGAAGCTTTCAATGTTTACCACCTGACTCTCGTACTGTGTTTAAGTTTCTGCGGTGTTTTTAGAAGCGTGAGTTCGATTCCCTAGGCCGGGATCGGTGAGCAAAGGCACCGTAACTGCCGAGGTGTAGGTTTCTCGCAGTCCGACCGATCTGGCCCGAGGAATTCTCGTACCTCAAAAACGGCCGTTCTGCTTAAACGTTTTCGGAGGAGTTGGGAGTGAAACAAAAAACTTCTAGATAGCGAGGGGTTACCCCCTCCGACCCCTTTCCCAGCCCGCGAGGGGGACGCGGCGCTAGGTCGAGCTAGGGTCGGATCCCACTCAGAGTTGGAAAAAGTGGCAAGTGTTTCTATATTTCGGATAATAAGAAAGCACGTGTATAGAGAGCTTGGAAATTTAAGGATAGAAACGACGTAGCTGTTCGATGTTCCAAGCGTTGGTGAAGATCCTTCCGTCTGAGGTGGCCAGCTTGTAGGTGTCGGGTCGAAGGACCTCTGCGATGATGAACAGGCCTTCCCAGGGTGGGGTCAGCTTGTGCCGACCCTTGTTGCTTTGTTTGAGTCAAAGCACCAGGTCTCCGACATTGAACCCCCGACCCTGGACTCGGCGCCCGTGGTACCGTCGTAGGGCTTGCTGATATTTAGCGGAGTGAAGCAGGGCGACGTCGCGTGCTTCCTCAAGTTGGTCCACGGCATCTTCAAGCGATGACTGGTTGCCTCGCTCGTCGTACGCTCTGACCCTCGGCGTCCCGTATTCCAAATCGGTGGGGAGGATGGCATCGGATCCGTAAACCATGAAGAAGGGCGTGAATCCTATTGCTCGGCTCGGGGTCGTCCTCAAGCTCCAAAGGACTGCGGGGAGTTCCGCAACCCATCGACGGCCGAACCTGTTTAGCCGGTTGAAAATCCTTGGTTTTAGGCCCTGCAAGATCATGCCATTAGCGCGTTCGACCTGCCCGTTCGTTTGGGGGTGCGCCACGGCTGCCCAGTCCACGCGGACGTGGTGATCATCGCAGAACTCAAGGAATTTTTTGCCGGTGAACTGCGTGCCGTTGTCAGTGATAATGGAGTTGGGGATCCCGAAGCGGTGGATGATGTCGGTGAAAAATAACACCGCCTGCTCGGACTTGATTTGTGCGATCGGCCGGGCCTCGATCCATTTCGAGAACTTGTCAATGACGACAAGCAGGTGGGTGAAGCCCCCGGGCGCCTTCTGGAGGGGTCCGACAAGGTCCAAACCCCAGACGGCGAATGGCCATGTGATCAGGATTGTTTGAAGTGCCTGGGCCAGTAAGTGGGTTCGCCGAGCGTAGTATTGGCACCCTTCGCAGGAGCGTACTACCTCGGTAGCGTCGGCAACCGCAGTGGGCCAGTAGAAGCCCTGCCGGAATGCGTTTCCGACAAGGGTACGTGGAGCGGCGTGATGGCCGCATGTGCCGCCATGGATGTCCTCGAGCAGCTCCCTCCCTTGCTCGGTGGGGATGCAGCGCTGCAAGATCCCCGTGGGGCTTCGTTTGTACAGCTCCCGATCCATCAGGACAAAAGACTTGGCTCGGCGCGTGATGCGTCGGGCCTCGGTCCTGTCGGTGGGAAGTGCTCCTCGAACGAGACAGTCGAGGTACGGGATGCGCCAATCCGGCAAGGGGTCGGGCCCTGCGGGTTGGTCGTCGATCTCCATGACTTCGGGGTCGGGAGGTGCCGGGGTCGGGCCAACCTCCGAGGCCGAGACAAGTGGCTCGTTGCCATCCTGTGCCGAGTCCTCATATGTGACCGAGGGCTTATACAGATCGCTGGCGAAGACACCACCGGGAGGGGGCTCCCTGTCGGAGGCGAGTTTCGCGAGTTCATCTGCTGCCTCGTTGAAACGTCTTGCGACGTGGTTGAGTTCGAGGCCGTCAAATTTACCTTCTAGGAGACGGACCGCTTGGCAGTAGGCCGTCATCCTGGGGTCGTGGCAGTTTGACTCCTTCATAACCTGGTCTACGACCAGTTGCGAGTCGCCTCGGACGTCCAGCCGTCGGATTCCGAGCTCGATCGCAATATGCAGCCCGTTGATGAGTGCTTCATACTCGGCCGCATTGTTAGAAATGGGAAAATGGATGCGGATCATGTACCTCAGTCGCACGCTGAGGGGTGAGACGAAGACAAGTCCTGCTCCCGCCCCGCTCTTCATCAGTGATCCGTCGAAGTACATGTTCCAGTACTCCTGGTTCATCGGGGTCGGGGGCAGCTGGGTCTCGGTCCATTTAGCGACGAAGTCCGCCAACACCTGTGACTTGATGGCCGTTCGTGGGGCGTAGGTGATACCCTCTCCCATCAGCTCAGTTGCCCATTTAGCGATCCTTCCTACCGCGTCTTGGTTATGGATTACTTCCCCGAGGGGGAAAGTGGACACAACCGTGATAGAATGTGAACCAAAGTAGTGACGCAGCTTTCTTCGGGTGATGAGGACCGCGTATAGGAGTTTCTGGATTTGAGGGTAACGTGTCTTGGTGTCGGACAGGACTTCGCTGATGAAGTAGACCGGGCGCTGGACCTTGAGGACGTGGCCCTCCTCCTGTCGTTCCACTACCATGGCTGAACTCACCACCTGGGTGGCAGCTGCGATGTACAGCAGGAGTGGTTCCTTTTCCGCTGGGGGTACGAGGATCGGGGCCTCGGTCAGGAGTGCCTTGATCTTGTTAAGTGCTGCTTGGGCCTCGGCTGTCCATGTAAAGTGGTCGGTCTTTTTTCAGAAGCCTGTAGAGGGGCAGGGCTCGTTCGCCGAGGCGCGAGATGAAGCGGCTTAGCGCCGCCAGACATCCCGTGACTCGCTGCACCCCTTTCAGGTTCTGAATCGGACCCATATTCGTGATTGTGGAGATCTTCTCTGGGTTGGCTTCGATGCCGCGCACAGAGACTATGAATCCGAGTAGCATGCCCCTCGGTACTCCAAAGACACATTTCTCAGGATTGAGTTTGATGTGTTTGGCCCTTAGCCTTCCGAAGGCTAACTCAAGGTCGGGTACCAAGCGGTCGGCTCGGCCAGATTTTACCACGATGTCGTCCACATATGCCTCAACGGTCTGCCCGATGAGGTCCCCAAAAACGGCGAGCATACATCGCTGGTATGTTGCCCCCGCGTTCTTGAGACCGAACGGCATGGTGGTATAGCAGTGAGATCCAAATGGGGTGATAAAAGAGGTGGCGAGCTGGTCGGACTCTTTCATCATGATCTGATGGTATCCGGAATAAGCATCACGGAAAGAGAGGGTTTCGCACCCCGAGGTAGAGTCAACTATTTGGTCAATGTGTGGTAAAGGGAAAGGGTCTTTAGGACACGCTTTGTTGAGAGAGGTGTAGTCGACACACATTCTCCATTTACCACTCTTCTTTTTTACAAGAACGGGATTAGCTAACCACTCGGGATGACATACCTCCTTGATGAATCCGGCCGCCAGAAGCTTGTGGATCTCGCCGCCGATGGCCCTGCGCTTCTCCTCGTCGAAGCGGTGCAGTCGTTGCTTTACTGGCTTGAATCCGGCTCGGATGTTCAAGGAGTGCTCGTCGACATCCCTCGGAACGCCTGGCATATCCGAGGGTCACCACGCGAACATGTCGTCGTTCGCGTGGAGAAAGTCGACGAGCACTAGTTCCTATTTGGGAGACAGAGCGGCGCTGATGCGCACCGTCCTGCCGTCCGAGCTGCTGGGGTCAAGGGGGGCTTCTTTGACTTGTTCGACGGGCTCAAAGGAGCCTGTAGGCCGCTTGGGGTCGGGGACCTCCGCAGGGCACTCCTGCAAGTCGGTGGCGAGCGCCTCGACCTCGATGATGGCTGCGGCGTATTCGCAGCACTCGACGTCGCATTCGTAGGCGTGTTGAAAGGTGGTGCGGATGGTGATGACCCCATGGGGTCCCGGCATCTTGAGCTTGAGGTATGTATAGTTTGGGACGGCCATGAATTGTGCGTAACATGGTCGTCCCAATACGGCATGGTAGGTGCCGTAGAATCCGACTACCTCAAAGGTGAGGATCTCCTTCCTGAAGTTGGATGGATCCCCGAAGGTGACGGGCAGGTCGATCTGCCCGAGGGGTGTAGCTCGCTTTTCCCGGTATGATGCCGTGAAAGGCCGCTCTGCTTGAGTGGAGTCGAGACTGGCCGACCCCCATGGAGTCGAGGGTCTCGGCGTACATGATGTTAAGGCCGCTACCTCCATCCATCAGTACCCTGGTAAGCCGCGTGTTCCCGACGATGGGGTCGACAACAAGCGGATACCGACCCGGCTGGGGGACGCGACTGGGGTGGTCGTCGCGGTTGAAGGTGATGGCGGAGTCGGACCAGTCGAGGAAGGTCGGCGTGGCGGGCTCGGCAGCGTAAACCTCTCGGCGCTCCAGCTTGCGTTGGCGCTTGGTGTCGTACGCAGCCGGGCCGCCGAAGATCATGAAGCAATTGTCGACGACGGGGAAGCCGTCGTCTTTCTCTTCGCCGTCGTCGCCCTTGTCCTGACCGAGCCTCCTTCTCTGGTCGTTCTTCCCCCTGGCATCCCCGGAGAAGTACCGCCTCATCATGCCGCATTCTTTGAGCGTGTGCCTGACCGGGCCCCGATGATATGGGCATGGCTCGTCGAGCATCTTGTCGAAGACGCCCGGAGCCCCCTCGGGTGGGGTCCGGTTGCCCTTGCGCTCGGTGGCGGCTACGAGGTCGTTCCCGGGCCGTGGCTTGTTCTTCTTCTTCCTGAAGGGTCGGTTGGAGTTGCCTTCGTCGGCGTTCTCCTCCTGTTTGCCTTTGCCGCGGGGCCGATCAAAGATCGCCCCCACTGCCTCCTCGCCTGAGGCAAAGTTGGTGGCAATGTCCAGGAGCTCCTTGGTGGTGTGGGGGCCCTTACGCCCTAGCTCGTGGACCAGGTCCTTGCAGGTGGTCCCTGCAAGGAATGCCCCAACGACATCGGCGTCGGCGGCTTTTGGTAACTCGGTGCACTGCCGAGAGAAGCGTCGGATGAACTCGCGGAGAGTTTCATCTTTCTTTTGCCGACAGCTTCTGAGATCCCAAGGGTTTCCAGGATGCACGTAAGTGCCCTAGAAATTACCGACGAAGACATCCTTCAGGTCGGCCCAACCGTGAATACGGTGGGCCGAGAGATGCTCCAGCCAGGCTCGCGCTGAGTCGGCCAGAAACAGGGGGAGGTTGCGGATGATGAAGTGATCATCGTCCGCGCCACCGGCTTGACAAGCAAGTCGGTAGTCGTCAAGCCAGAGCTCGGGGTTCGTTTCCCCAGAATACCTGGCGATGTTGGTGGGCTGACGGAAACGCGCTGGGAATGGGGCGTTGCGGATGTCCCGGCTGAAAACCCGAGGCCCCGGCGGTTCGGGGCTCGGGGGCCGATCTTCCTCGCTGTCGTAGCGGCCGCCCCGGCGAGGGTGATAGCCGCGGCTGGCACCGTCCCCCTTGAGCTTTTTGCGCGCGTTGATGATGTCGCGCGCGTCGTCGGCGATGCGGTCATAGGCGGATGGGAGTTTGTCTCCTACTTTCTGTGGGTCCCGATGGACCGACTCCCCCTTGTCGTGAGGCGCCGAGGGCGCTGGTTGAAGAGGGTCAGGCCCACGTTGCCGAGATGCAGAGCTCTCGGCCTGCTGTACGGCGGCTCGCTCGAGGAGAGTGCGTAGCTCTCCACGGGCTCGCCGACCCTCCGGGGTTGATGGTTCGGGCATTCCTCGGAGGAGTATTGCTGCTGCGGCAATGCTCTGGCTTGCCCGAGTGAAGGGCGGTGGGAGGCCGTTGTCGTTGTCGTCGCAGAAGCGTTGGTGGACGTCGCGAGCCCTGAGCCGAGCCGCGCCGCCATCGCCGTGGCCCGCGAGCTCTTGCTCAAGGGCTACGCGCTGCTGCAACAAGCACTGTCGCTCCTCATCGAGCCTTCTCTCACGCTCCAGAAGTTGCTCCAGTCGGGACTGTGGTTGCCCAATAGGAGGTCCCACAGGCTCTCGGGGTAACTGCAGGGACGCTCTCCCAACTGGGGCCGCGGTGCGGACCACGGCTCCGACTGGGGTATGCTCGTCATCGTAGCCGTGGGCTTCTTCCTCCTCTTCTTCTTCGTCTTCGTCCACCTCGCACATGAAACACTCACGGGATGGGTCGTAGCTTCCGTCGTCGGAATCGGAGGTGTCGAGGAGGTAGTCACAGTTGTTGAGGAAGCGTCGAAGGGCTCCTGCATCGTCGAGCCCGGAGAAGTCAGCGCCGTACCATCCACCGTCGTACTCATCAGTATCGACGCTTGAGATCGTCTCAGGACTCTGAGAGAGCTCCGAGATGGTCTATGGGTGGTACGGTGAGCCTGCGAGCTCGACGCCCACAGGTTGAGTAGCGAGACGTCGGGCCACGAGGCGGTCGTAAGTCCTCACGGCGTTATGCAGTCCAGCCTGACAACCGTCTGCGGCGTCATTAAACGGGGAGGCAGCAACCGGACGGCCATACCGCCTTCACTACGAAGGGTGGCCGCCTACCCCGGATAACAAGGGAGGAAGTACACAGCCTTTAAGTTTTACTTATCCCTTGCCGATCTTTTACTGTAATCCATGGCTCTCCTTCAGGCTATAAAAAGAGAGCATGGGCCTCAATAGAAACAACTCGGCTAGACTCGATACAACCCATACTCAACTCAACAGAGAACGACTCAGTTAGACTGAGAACGGTCTAACACAAACACTAGAGACTTGGGATCCACTCCCTCTCTCGATCGCTTGTATCCCCTACTATAAGCACCCCAGTGCAGAGTAACACGAGCAGCATCATACACTGGACGTAGGGCGATTTTTGCCTGAACCAGTATACATCCTTGTGTCCGCTTTGCGCAACCATCCGAGCCCAGACGCGCAGAAACAAATCACTTGCCGGTCCGTCTAGAGCGCCATTTTAGACACCGACAGTTGGCGCGCCAGGTAGGGGCTTTCTGCGCGTCACGATTTGTTCCACCCGGCTTCGGATGGCCGAACACCACGATCAGTTCACTCTGGGCTCCCATATTCGATTTGGGAGCCTGGACTTTCTACCCATGGGGGTTGACTACGATCTAGTCTTACTCCCCC
>JAHUYU010000065.1:0-16515 GCA_030439765.1 Tripidium arundinaceum | reverse complement strand
AACTAAGGGGGCGTTTGGAATGAAGGATTTTCATAGGAAAATCAAAGGAAACAAAAACACTGGAACGGGAGGACACTAGAGCGTTTGGAACATAGGAAAGTAATCTTTCCTTTCCTATGGAACACTGTAGCTTCTTCGCAGTTTCACGAGAAAGCAAAACTCCACTCTAATCTCTGGTTTCTGATTCCTTCACGGAAGCCCGAGGTGACTACGGCAATAATTTATCGGATGCATGGTTTTTTTGCTGCTAAAAGCGGGTGGATGAGTAAGTGCATGGGTCCCGCCATAGTAAAAAAAAGCCTGGTAACTACTGATGTGTAGTTCAATTAATCGTTTTGCGCTAAGTGCTTTCTCTCAACTATTTTTTCCTTCATTTTGACTTCCTGTGTTCCAAACACTCTTTCCTACCATATTCCTGTGTTTTTCCTTTCCTCTGTTTTGCTAGGATGCCTATTTCCTTTTCATTTGTTTTTTCCTTTCCTCTGTTTTATATTCCTCCGTTCCAAACAAGCCCTAAAGACTTGCTTCGGGCATCGGATAACACTTGGTCTTCCAAGCGTTGCCAGCCTATAGCTCTACGCCGAACACGAACGTGGGGATTACAAGGGACGGACAGGGTAGAAATGCTTGTTGGTATTTCTTAACGCAAACAGAAATAATCCGCAAGCGCACGGAATTACCGTTGTAGCACTTCACTCGGAAGTATTCGGGGTATCGTATTTTTCGTAGGGGACAGAGGTACTCTTCTAGCTAGTTCGCCCAAGGACAACACAAGGGTAGAGTTGGTAGAGTTTGAGATGGATTCCTATGGTTTTAGAGTCTAAGGATAGATAAACGCTACTATTACTGACTTGCTTCGAGCACTGGATAACACTTGGTCTGCCAAGCGTTGCCGGCCTACAGCTCTACGCCGAACTCGAACGTGGGGGATTGTTGGTATTTCTTAACGTTTTCACCAAGTACGGAGATAGAATCCATCCCTGGCAAAGGCGCCAGAAATACCTTGTTGGCAATACTTAGCAACATCGCTAATAAATAGCAATGCCACTAGGTAAGGCTTTGATAGTTCCTTAACAATTTTAGATATTTATCCACAAGTGCATGGATCTATCATTGTAGCATTTCACCCGGAAGTATTCAGGGTATCGTTATTTATATTTCCCAAAGGAAGGCAATATTGATTAAGAGTCTAGTATGGATATGAACTCAATAATCATGCGTGTAAAGTGAACCACTTGCTTATAACAGGGGTAAGTATGATATGATCAAGATAGTGGACACACACTTGGGCATTCCTCAAAGGATAAAGGAGAAAATAAAGAATAAAAGAATGATCCTAAGTAGAGCAGGCATGTCTAATATAGTCATGTAAAGAATAGTTGATAATCATACAAGTTACATAATTAGTTTTAGTGCTAAGTGTGAAGCAGGTCGGGAGGCCACCGAGTACTGGTCTGCCAGCAACCTCATGTGACAATTTAGACTCCTACACCCTAAACGAACATGGGGGATTACAAGGGACAGACAGGGCTATCACCACCTACCGCCTACCCCTCAACTGTGGAGAAGGACAATGCATTCACCTGTCTCTCCATACCTAAGCACCATGCTCGTGTACACAGAAACTACCCAAATCCCCCGGGACTCCGACCCTACGGATCGACAAGTAAAATACTTGGGCACAACCAAAGGCACGTTAAACCGCCACCTCATCGAAGCTCTAATTCTAATCATATAAGTTATATGAATGTTTAAGCATAAAATCATGTATGCTAATCTCATAACATAGAAACTATATACTAGTTCATATGTTAAGATCATAACATAAAGGCTATACTCTAGTTCATAAGTGTGACTATAATAATAAGATAAGAACAAGGCTTTGGAAGAACTCATATTGATATTCATACCAAGAATCTCTTCTTCCAAGGAGTCAAGCCCTCCAAGGTAGCTTTGCCTTGCTCTAAAACAACTACTAAAAGGTAAAATGCAAATGTAGGAATGAGGAGTTGCTCCAAGAGAGGTGTGAGAGAGAGGGGACTCTCCCCATCTATTTATACTAGCTATAGGTCGGTGTAGAGGGCATATCTAGCGGGAATACTGCATGCAACCGCCTTTGCATGCCATTAATGCACCGCCATTTGAAGGTGGGGCCGAGAGGCGGTGATGGGGGTGCGGCCGCACCGAGGGTGCAGCTGCACCCTGGCTGGCCCAGCTTTCCACCGCCTTCATGTGGTGGACTTCTGGCTTGGTATGGGCCCCCTCCTTGGATGGTATTTCGCCCAAATAATCTGGGTAGATGGGCCTTCTCATTATCTTTCTTTACCCCTGATAGAGATGCTCATATATGCCTGTGTGAAACTTCACTATCCCCAATTTATCAATGCTTCATTTACCCTGATGAACAATTGATTATTATGCTATATTATTAACATTGAGCTATCCAATATCCATGATTAGCTATTGCCTTCCCATGGAAAAATATAAATAACGATACCCTGAATACTCTGGGTGAAATGCTACGATGATAGATCTGTGCGCTTGCAGATTGAATAGAGCCTGAACTATTAGTGTATTTGTTAGCATTATTATCTATGAATGGTTGAAATGCTACATTCATAGTGATGATGTTAAGAAATACCAACAGTCATCATTCCCTCTGTTCGGCGGTGAGTCTGGACTAGGTCGCAAAGGTTATGGGTGTGACCTCACCTGAATTGCTAAGCCTAGCAAACAGGGTCTTGGACTCAGCCCCTTCCTACCATCTCCCCTCTCAGCAATGCTATCAGTCCAATATATTATATCTTAGCCCGAAGAGGGTACTTAGCTTCACGGTCGGAGCAATTTTACCAGTCGTTATGTGAAGGTGAGTTCAATCTCAACCAAGGTCCAGGCAACGGAATGGTCCTTAACCGACATAGGTGGGATCAAAGAAAAACACAGGCGAAGCCTGAACCAACATAACCATAGTAACACCATATCGCGCCCGATCTCCAGTTATCACATTGTTGGCGGTCCTTAACGACCAAATCCGACCGCCAATTAAGACACAAAAAGAGGAGAACTAGCATATCTTACACACATATGTTATTATTATTAACCTATTTCCACATGTATTGAAAGAACATTGTTTTGCAGGACATATACATGGATACAGTGGAAAACAAAGACAAAATATGCAATCAAGCAAAGCGTAAAACAGATCTACGCAAAGGATTAGAAGAAAGGCCCACTTACCTGACCAACCTGGGCACCAAACCGACGTGGAAGCACTCCAGGCCCAGCCAGAGGCCCACTAGGCAAAGGCGGTGGCGAGGCGGGCCAGCCAGGGGGTGGGCCGCACCCCCACTGCCGCCCCTCGGGCCCAGCCTTCTCCAGTCGGTGCCATTACTCCAGTAGAGAGCAGATCAATGGGAATATTCCCTCTAAACCACCTCTAGGAGTAGTATATAAAGATAGGGAGGGCTCTCACAACAACACACACCTCACTCAAGAGCCTCTCTCACTCCACTTGTATTCTTTTTACATTTCTTAGTAGTTGGAGCTAGGAGAAGCTACCTTAGAGAACTCAAGCAACTTGAGCCTTTTGGTATGAATAATATAAAGAGTTTCCTTTTGTACTTGCTCTCATATTATCAATATAGCTATGCTTATGAAATAGAGTTAAGTTCTTATGTTATTAGTTTAGCATATAGGATTTTATGCTTAATCTTTCATACAATATACATGGTTAGATTAAGACCTAAGTTGAGGTGGTGAGTTCTACTTTAAGTTAGTCTTGTTCATTTTTTACTTGTGGGTTCATCATTCGTCCTTGTGGCGAATACTCTAGTGGAGGGCCCTGATAAAGACGCATAACCCTGCGCAACACTAGAGTAGTAGTCGTTAGCATAGACGTGGTGTCTAGGCTAGAGGCTACCTTCGTTTGCCTCGTTCCCCATGGTTGAGGGGTAGGTGGTGACAGCCCTGTCCGTCCCTTGTAATCCCTATTGGCGGTCCTTAACGACCAAATCCGACTACCAATTAATACATAAAAAGAGGAGAAATTAGCAAACTTAAGCACATATGCATTTACTATTAACCTAGTTCCACATGTATTTGGAGATTTCTATTTTGTAGGACATAAACACGAATACAGTGGAAAATACATCAAAAGTCGCATTCCGACAAGGCGTAAAGCTCAATTGCGCAAAGTAATAATGAGAAGGCCCATCTACCCAGATTATTTGGGCGAAATACCATCCAAGGAGGGGGCCCATACCAAGCCAGAAGTCCACCACATGAAGGCGGTGGAAAGCTGGGCCAGCCAGGGTGCAGCTGCACCCTCGGTGCGGCCGCACCCCCATCACCGCCTCTCGGCCCCACCTTCAAATGGCGGTGCATTAATGGCATGCAAAGGCGGTTGCATGCAGTATTCCCGCTAGATATGCCCTCTACACCGACCTATAGCTAGTATAAATAGATGGGGAGAGTCCCCTCTCTCTCACACCTCTCTTGGAGCAACTCCTCATTCCTACATTTGCATTTTACCTTTTAGTAGTTGTTTTAGAGCAAGGCAAAGCTACCTTGGAGGGCTTGACTCCTTGGAAGAAGAGATTCTTGGTATGAATATCAATATGAGTTCTTCCAAAGCCTTGTTCTTATCTTATTATTATAGTCACACTTATGAACTAGAGTATAGCCTTTATGTTATGATCTTAACATATGAACTAGTATATAGTTTCTATGTTATGAGATTAGCATACATGATTTTATGCTTAAACATTCATATAACTTATATGATTAGAATTAGAGCTTCGATGAGGTGGCGGTTTAACGTGCCTTTGGTTGTGCCCAAGTATTTTACTTGTCGATCCGTAGGGTCGGAGTCCCGGGGGGATTTGGGTAGTTTCTGTGTACACGAGCATGGTGCTTAGGTATGGAGAGACAGGTGAATGCATTGTCCTTCTCCACAGTTGAGGGGTAGGCGGTAGGTGGTGATAGCCCTGTCTGTCCCTTGTAATCCCCCATGTTCGTTTAGGGTGTAGGAGTCTAAATTGTCACATGAGGTTGCTGGCAGACCAGTACTCGGTGGCCTCCCGACCTGCTTCACACTTAGCACTAAAACTAATTATGTAACTTGTATGATTATCAACTATTCTTTACATGACTATATTAGACATGCCTGCTCTACTTAGGATCATTCTTTTATTCTTTATTTTCTCCTTTATCCTTTGAGGAATGCCCAAGTGTGTGTCCACTATCTTGATCATATCATACTTACCCCTGTTATAAGCAAGTGGTTCACTTTACACGCATGATTATTGAGTTCATATCCATACTAGACTCTTAATCAATATTGCCTTCCTTTGGGAAATATAAATAACGATACCCTGAATACTTCCGGGTGAAATGCTACAATGATAGATCCATGCACTTGTGGATAAATATCTAAAATTGTTAAGGAACTATCAAAGCCTTACCTAGTGGCATTGCTATTTATTAGCGATGTTGCTAAGTATTGCCAACAAGGTATTTCTGGCGCCTTTGCCAGGGATGGATTCTATCTCCGTACTTGGTGAAAACGTTAAGAAATACCAACAATCCCCCACGTTCGAGTTCGGCGTAGAGCTGTAGGCCGGCAACGCTTGGCAGACCAAGTGTTATCCAGTGCTCGAAGCAAGTCAGTAATAGTAGCGTTTATCTATCCTTAGACTCTAAAACCATAGGAATCCATCTCAAACTCTACCAACTCTACCCTTGTGTTGTCCTTGGGCGAACTAGCTAGAAGAGTACCTCTGTCCCCTACGAAAAATACGATACCCCGAATACTTCCGAGTGAAGTGCTACAACGGTAATTCCGTGCGCTTGCGGATTATTTCTGTTTGCGTTAAGAAATACCAACAAGCATTTCTACCCTGTCCGTCCCTTGTAATCCCCACGTTCGTGTTCGGCGTAGAGCTATAGGCTGGCAACGCTTGGAAGACCAAGTGTTATCCGATGCCCGAAGCAAGTCTTTAGGGCTTGTTTGGAACGGAGGAATATAAAACAGAGGAAAGGAAAAAACAAATGAAAAGGAAATAGGCATCCTAGCAAAACAGAGGAAAGGAAAAACACAGGAATATGGTAGGAAAGAGTGTTTGGAACACAGGAAGTCAAAATGAAGGAAAAAATAGTTGAGAGAAAGCACTTAGCGCAAAACGATTAATTGAACTACACATCAGTAGTTACCAGGCTTTTTTTTTACTATGGCGGGACCCATGCACTTACTCATCCACCCGCTTTTAGCAGCAAAAAACCATGCATCCGATAAATTATTGCCGTAGTCACCTCGGGCTTCCGTGAAGGAATCAGAAACCAGAGATTAGAGTGGAGTTTTGCTTTCTCGTGAAACTGCGAAGAAGCTACAGTGTTCCATAGGAAAGGAAAGATTACTTTCCTATGTTCCAAACGCTCTAGTGTCCTCCCGTTCCAGTGTTTTTGTTTCCTTTGATTTTCCTATGAAAATCCTTCATTCCAAACGCCCCCTTAGTGACCAAGGCTATCTTACTAGGATCTCTATCCTTAGAATACGATGTATGTGTATGATTATCTGCTCATCTTAGCATAGCTATTTAAGATAAGCCTGCTCCAGTTTAGATATATTCTTCTATTCTTTATTCTTTCTTTTATGTTTATCCTTGAGATTGGCTTGAGTGTGTGTCACACTATCCAATATTTATCCTGGCTTACCCCTGTTATGAACATTGGTCTATTATGCAATCATGTTATCTTGTCCATGTCCCTATTAGAGACTTTTACACCATGCCTTCCTTTGGGAAAATATAAATGAACAATACCTTGAATACTTCTGGGAGAAATGATACAATGGTATATCCATGCACTTGCGGAATATTTCTGTATGCGTTAAGAAATACCAACACACATCCACATGATATATCCAATCTCACATAACATAAGTAGGAAACCCATGTTTCCTGTGGTGGCGGGAAACCAACTGACTTCTATCGTCCAAGCAAGGCTAAGCAATAAAGCGTCCTACACATACTAGTAATATGGCAGGTATAAAGTAGACAAGGTAAGATATGCAGCAATGGTTTCATACAACTCCTATCAACCTAATGCACAAGCCCAACATCTAGGACTCAAGTGTAATTTGAGAAAGAGTGGGAGGCTTATGAATGCTCCGGGGCTTGCCTGTGGTTAGAAGTATAATGCCAGTGTTTGTTAGATGACGCCTGCTTTGGCGAGCATCTCCATTCCCAGGTACCTCGGTTAGTCCTTCCATCTTCCGGGCTTGTCCACCAAGACACAGTCTTCTGGTTCGGCTCCACATCACGCGCTTCATGTCCTCATGTTGCACATCTAGCTTACCTAGATGAGATGCAATAATGCAATGTATGAATGCATGGAACGAGCAACACAAGGTACATGAACTACACAGCGTATATAAAAGCACACATAGATTATACAACTAGCAAGTTTAAAGATGATTAGAGTGTTTCACATGCTAGTTAGACATTTCAGACATGTTAATTTAACTCTATTGTGGACATGAGCTAATCACTGATTGGAAGCCTACTCTATTTGACCATATCTAGGCCGGATATAATGTTTAGTGTGTGTATGTGTGCAAGATTTCAAGCCTCACCTAGAGCAAGTCATTTGAAAGCGGTGAAAAGAATATTGAGGTATTTAAAGTACACACCAAATGTTGGACTATGCTATCCCAAAGGGTCACAATTTGAGTTGATTGGATACTCGGACTCGGATTATACGGGACGAAAGGTGGATAGGAAGAGCACTTCTGGCACATGTCAATTACTTGGAAGATCACTTGTGTCATGGTCATCAAAGAAGCAAAAATTGCTTGCACATTCAATGGCTGAGGCGGAATACATATCCGTGGGGAGTTGTTGTGCACAATTTCTATGGATGAGAGCAACACTGCTTGACTATGGAATCAAATTCAATCAAATACCATTGTTATGTGACAATGAAAGTGCCATGAACATAGCCACCAACCCGGTTCAACATTCAAGAACAAAGCATGTTGATATCCGCCACCATTTCATTAGAGATCATCAAGCCAAAGGGTATATCACAATTGAGAGTGTGGGCACCGAAGATCAACTAGCTGACATATTCACCAAGCCACTTGATGAAGCAAGATTTTGTAAATTGAGAAATGAGTTGAACACCCTAGACTTCTCCAACATGAATTGAATGCACCATCATATATGGCATGCCTCTCCTTCGACCAAAGCAAAGGTAAAATTGGTTGAGCATGTGCATTCATCTTACTAGTATGTGGTTAGTGCATATAGACATATCTAGTGGATAACTAAGTCATTCATTGAAAATCAAATGAATTTGAAGTTCATATGAAGGACTGAGAACGGCGGCCCGAGGGGGTGAATGGGAGCCAAATTTTTCTTTCAAAAACATGACCATTGTCCCACGCAACTCATGAAGAGCCAAAGCAAACCACAGAGATGCTCATGAGCCAACTGTCAGCTGGGTGTTCTCGGTGATGACCGACGAACATGGCGGAGCACTCAAGTAAAGTGGAAGAAACACGGCAGAGACGAAATCAACCACAGTGCTCTCTACCTCTGTCACAAAGAGGCAAGAGACCGACTCGAAACACTCAAGCCAACGGGTGACTAGAGTGTTGAGAAATGTTCCTTGGACCAGCAGCAATCCAACAGAACAAATGGCACATGAAATGGAACAACGAAACACACAAAACACGAAGTGAGAAAAGCTGATGAACCGTAGACCATCAGACTGTCCACGGTTACCGTCGGATGGTCCAACGCCCGAAACAGAGCTTCACCAAGGAGTTGGTAGGCTATCTCTAGGAGACTGTAACACCCCTGGTGTTACGGGTTTCATTAAACCCTGGTTAAGGCGTAATTAAAATCCAGTCAGCAAAGTTTCTGTGTGAAAGTGTTATGTGTTTTTGTTGCACGACGCTAGTGAATAAAAACCAATGCGTGCGACTAATCAATCTTGGGTGATTAGAAAGTTATGATGAATTTCTATAGTTATAACTCCTCTGCTGTTGATTCCAGTTAAAAGTTGTTAGTCATGACATGAGCATAATATTTATGTATTTTTGTATGTGGCAAAATGAGAAATTAAATTTTGTTACACTAATTCTAAATTTGAGCTCTAATTTATCCCTTGTTCAAATATTCTCTAACTCCAGCTCTCACTATTCGTGCTCTTACAAATTCTCGGAGCGTGCAGCATGCGCACCGCTCTGCTTAGCCGCGCAGCACGCGCACGGCGACAACCGCGCTGCAAAAGTCACCGTCGCCCTGCCCACACGCCACGCGCCGTAGAAATTCAACACGGTTACTGTAGCTCAAAAGAATCATTGTAGTTGACCACTGTAGCGCGCAGAAAATACTACGTTCGTACACTGTAGCACACAGAAAACACTGTGCTCGTACACCGCAGTGCGCAGAAAATACTGTGCTCATACACTGTGGCACATAGAAACACTGTTCACCGCAGAAAATATTATTCACCCGAGCAGCACGCCGTGCGCAAATCGTGATTTATTAACCTTAAGCAAGCTAATTAGCCACAAACCTCTCGACGCATCGCTGTCGCGTCTTTACTTTATCTGCTAATCAAAAATTAATTAACGTGTCGCGCTGCCGCGCGTCTGCGTCCCCTGCCTATAAATGGAGAGGCCGAGCTCGCTGCGATCTCCGCCGACGCTCACTCTCTCGCCTCTCCAGCCTCTCTCTCTCTCTCCGAGCTGTAATCCACTATGGAAGTTGACTGACTCGCAAGTAAGTTTCGACGAGAGAATTTAGAGAGGTGCCAAGCTATGTGTAGCTACATAAGTCCTCTATGATGACGTGTTGTTTGTGCGATCGTATTGTGTGTGTCCTTGTTATGTTTGTTTGGCTTATGCATGCATTTGCATCTATGCATATCGTAATAGGAGCGAGAATGGATCGATGGATCAATCAATGGACTTGGTGTTGAACCCAAAAGATGGTGCCATGGTGAACATACCACGGAGATGAAATATTAACTTTGGTTATATTTTTTTACCCAGGCAAGCCCCGGTGCATAACCCCTACTATTCTGCACTTTATATCTATATGTTTGTGCATTTACGTTTTAAGGAATTGAATGGAACTCACGCGGCGATTCGCGAATCAATGTAGCCCAGCTGGGTACCCCAAAACACACGCCTCGCTTGCACCCCAGGCACAAAACAAGACCAACCCATTTCACTCCTGTCGAGGGGTCCAGGTCCCCGTCCAAACTTGGACTCCAAGCCCCCAGCACTGCAGGCCTAGCCTCAGTGTGGTGCTTAGACCTCCACCTGTCCCCGCCTCCAATCAGTCGGTCCAGAAAGAGCCGGAACCCACGACAAGAGAGTAACGAGCCTTCCCGCTTCCATAAGCATGTATGTGCTCAGGATAATAAGTCAGTGACCTGACTACCATCCACAGCAACGGACGGTCCTCAATCGACACAGGCGGGACAAGCGCAACCAGAGTCTCGCTCTGTTTGCCTAACCAAGTCCAATCCAAATCCAAAGAACAGTCCCGCCCGGTTTCCAATTATTATCCATATATATTCCATGTGATAGTAATATGATAATAATAACAATAATATATTTTCTATCTCTCGCGAGTGATAGTCAATCACTCGACTTCTACCGGAGACCTGTAGCATAGCAATCTACACGATTCTATCATACTAGTAAGACTCATAGGATAAGGATTTATATATGCAAGTGAGTTCCATTCAATTCCTTAAAACGTAAATGCACAAACATATAGATATAAAGTGCAGAATAGTAGGGGTTATGCACCGGGGCTTGCCTGGGTAAAAAAATATAACCAAAGTTAATATTTCATCTCCGTGGTATGTTCACCATGGCACCATCTTTTGGGTTCAACACCAAGTCCATTGATTGATCCATCGATCCATTCTCGCTCCTATTACGATATGCATAGATGCAAATGCATGCATAAGCCAAACAAACATAACAAGGACACACACAATACGATCGCACAAACAACACGTCATCATAGAGGACTTATGTAGCTACACATAGCTTGGCACCTCTCTAAATTCTCTCGTCGAAACTTACTTGCGAGTCAGTCAACTTCCATAGTGGATTACAGCTCGGAGAGAGAGAGAGAGGCTGGAGAGGCGAGAGAGTGAGCGTCGGCGGAGATCGCAGCGAGCTCGGCCTCTCCATTTATAGGCAGGGGACGCAGACGCGCGGCAGCGCGACACGTTAATTAATTTTTGATTAGCAGATAAAGTAAAGACGCGACAGCGATGCGTCGAGAGGTTTGTGGCTAATTAGCTTGCTTAAGGTTAATAAATCACGATTTGCGCACGGCGTGCTGCTCGGGTGAATAATATTTTCTGCGGTGAACAGTGTTTCTATGTGCCACAGTGTATGAGCACAGTATTTTCTGCGCACTGCGGTGTACGAGCACAGTGTTTTCTGTGTGCTACAGTGTACGAACGTAGTATTTTCTGCGCGCTACAGTGGTCAACTACAATGATTCTTTTGAGCTACAGTAACCGTGTTGAATTTCTACGGCGCGTGGCGTGTGGGCAGGGCGACGGTGACTTTTGCAGCGCGGTTGTCGCCGTGCGCGTGCTGCGCGGCTAAGCAGAGCGGTGCGCATGCTGCACGCTCCGAGAATTTGTAAGAGCACGAATAGTGAGAGCTGGAGTTAGAGAATATTTGAACAAGGGATAAATTAGAGCTCAAATTTAGAATTAGTGTAACAAAATTTAATTTCTCATTTTGCCACATACAAAAATACATAAATATTATGCTCATGTCATGACTAACAACTTTTAACTGGAATCAACAGCAGAGGAGTTATAACTATAGAAATTCATCATAACTTTCTAATCACCCAAGATTGATTAGTCGCACGCATTGGTTTTTATTCACTAGCGTCGTGCAACAAAAACACATAACACTTTCACACAGAAACTTTGCTGACTGGATTTTAATTACGCCTTAACCAGGGTTTAATGAAACCCGTAACACCAGGGGTGTTACAGTCTCCTAGAGATAGCCTACCAACTCCTTGGTGAAGCTCTGTTTCGGGCGTTGGACCATCCGACGGTAACCGTGGACAGTCTGATGGTCTACGGTTCATCAGCTTTTCTCACTTCGTGTTTTGTGTGTTTCGTTGTTCCATTTCATGTGCCATTTGTTCTGTTGGATTGCTGCTGGTCCAAGGAACATTTCTCAACACTCTAGTCACCCGTTGGCTTGAGTGTTTCGAGTCGGTCTCTTGCCTCTTTGTGACAGAGGTAGAGAGCACTGTGGTTGATTTCGTCTCTGCCGTGTTTCTTCCACTTTACTTGAGTGCTCCGCCATGTTCGTCGGTCATCACCGAGAACACCCAGCTGACAGTTGGCTCATGAGCATCTCTGTGGTTTGCTTTGGCTCTTCATGAGTTGCGTGGGACAATGGTCATGTTTTTGAAAGAAAAATTTGGCTCCCATTCACCCCCTCGGGCCGCCGTTCTCAGTCCTTCATATGAACTTCAAATTCATTTGATTTTCAATGAATGACTTAGTTATCCACTAGATATGTCTATATGCACTAACCACATACTAGTAAGGATGAATGCACATGCTCAACCAATTTTACCTTTGCTTTGGTCGAAGGAGAGGCATGCCATATATGATGGTGCATTCAATTCATGTTGGAGAAGTCTAGGGTGTTCAACTCATTTCTCAATTTACAAAATCTTGCTTCATCAAGTGGCTTGGTGAATATGTCAGCTAGTTGATCTTCGGTGCCCACACTCTCAATTGTGATATACCCTTTGGCTTGATGATCTCTAATGAAATGGTGGCGGATATCAACATGCTTTGTTCTTGAATGTTGAACCGGGTTGGTGGCTATGTTCATGGCACTTTCATTGTCACATAACAATGGTATTTGATTGAATTTGATTCCATAGTCAAGCAGTGTTGCTCTCATCCATAGAAATTGTGCACAACAACTCCCCACGGATATGTATTCCGCCTCAGCCATTGAATGTGCAAGCAATTTTTGCTTCTTTGATGACCATGACACAAGTGATCTTCCAAGTAATTGACATGTGCCAGAAGTGCTCTTCCTATCCACCTTTCGTCCCGTATAATCCGAGTCCGAGTATCCAATCAACTCAAATTGTGACCCTTTGGGATAGCATAGTCCAACATTTGGTGTGTACTTTAAATACCTCAATATTCTTTTCACCGCTTTCAAATGACTTGCTCTAGGTGAGGCTTGAAATCTTGCACACATACACACACTAAACATTATATCCGGCCTAGATATGGTCAAATAGAGTAGGCTTCCAATCAGTGATTAGCTCATGTCCACAATAGAGTTAAATTAACATGTCTGAAATGTCTAACTAGCATGTGAAACACTCTAATCATCTTTAAACTTGCTAGTTGTATAATCTATGTGTGCTTTTATATACGCTGTGTAGTTCATGTACCTTGTGTTGCTCGTTCCATGCATTCATACATTGCATTATTGCATCTCATCTAGGTAAGCTAGATGTGCAACATGAGGACATGAAGCGCGTGATGTGGAGCCGAACCAGAAGACTGTGTCTTGGTGGACAAGCCCGGAAGATGGAAGGACTAACCGAGGTACCTGGGAATGGAGATGCTCGCCAAAGCAGGCGTCATCTAACAAACACTGGCATTATACTTCTAACCACAGGCAAGCCCCGGAGCATTCATAAGCCTCCCACTCTTTCTCAAATTACACTTGAGTCCTAGATGTTGGGCTTGTGCATTAGGTTGATAGGAGTTGTATGAAACCATTGCTGCATATCTTACTAGGATCTCTATCCTTAGAATACGATGTATGTGTATGATTATCTGCTCATCTTAGCATAGCTATTTAAGATAAGCCTGCTCCAGTTTAGATATATTCTTCTATTCTTTATTCTTTCTTTTATGTTTATCCTTGAGATTGGCTTGAGTGTGTGTCACACTATCCAATATTTATCCTGGCTTACCCCTGTTATGAACATTGGTCTATTATGCAATCATGTTATCTTGTCCATGTCCCTATTAGAGACTTTTACACCATGCCTTCCTTTGGGAAAATATAAATGAACAATACCTTGAATACTTCTGGGAGAAATGATACAATGGTATATCCATGCACTTGCGGAATATTTCTGTATGCGTTAAGAAATACCAACACACATCCACATGATATATCCAATCTCACATAACATAAGTAGGAAACCCATGTTTCCTGTGGTGGCGGAAACCAACTGACTTCTATCGTCCAAGCAAGGCTAAGCAATAAAGCGTCCTACACATACTAGTAATATGGCAGGTATAAAGTAGACAAGGTAAGATATGCAGCAATGGTTTCATACAACTCCTATCAACCTAATGCACAAGCCCAACATCTAGGACTCAAGTGTAATTTGAGAAAGAGTGGGAGGCTTATGAATGCTCCGGGGCTTGCCTGTGGTTAGAAGTATAATGCCAGTGTTTGTTAGATGACGCCTGCTTTGGCGAGCATCTCCATTCCCAGGTACCTCGGTTAGTCCTTCCATCTTCCGGGCTTGTCCACCAAGACACAGTCTTCTGGTTCGGCTCCACATCACGCGCTTCATGTCCTCATGTTGCACATCTAGCTTACCTAGATGAGATGCAATAATGCAATGTATGAATGCATGGAACGAGCAACACAAGGTACATGAACTACACAGCGTATATAAAAGCACACATAGATTATACAACTAGCAAGTTTAAAGATGATTAGAGTGTTTCACATGCTAGTTAGACATTTCAGACATGTTAATTTAACTCTATTGTGGACATGAGCTAATCACTGATTGGAAGCCTACTCTATTTGACCATATCTAGGCCGGATATAATGTTTAGTGTGTGTATGTGTGCAAGATTTCAAGCCTCACCTAGAGCAAGTCATTTGAAAGCGGTGAAAAGAATATTGAGGGTATTTAAAGTACACACCAAATGTTGGACTATGCTATCCCAAAGGGTCACAATTTGAGTTGATTGGATACTCGGACTCGGATTATACGGGACGAAAGGTGGATAGGAAGAGCACTTCTGGCACATGTCAATTACTTGGAAGATCACTTGTGTCATGGTCATCAAAGAAGCAAAAATTGCTTGCACATTCAATGGCTGAGGCGGAATACATATCCGTGGGGAGTTGTTGTGCACAATTTCTATGGATGAGAGCAACACTGCTTGACTATGGAATCAAATTCAATCAAATACCATTGTTATGTGACAATGAAAGTGCCATGAACATAGCCACCAACCCGGTTCAACATTCAAGAACAAAGCATGTTGATATCCGCCACCATTTCATTAGAGATCATCAAGCCAAAGGGTATATCACAATTGAGAGTGTGGGCACCGAAGATCAACTAGCTGACATATTCACCAAGCCACTTGATGAAGCAAGATTTTGTAAATTGAGAAATGAGTTGAACACCCTAGACTTCTCCAACATGAATTGAATGCACCATCATATATGGCATGCCTCTCCTTCGACCAAAGCAAAGGTAAAATTGGTTGAGCATGTGCATTCATCCTTACTAGTATGTGGTTAGTGCATATAGACATATCTAGTGGATAACTAAGTCATTCATTGAAAATCAAATGAATTTGAAGTTCATATGAAGGACTGAGAACGGCGGCCCGAGGGGGTGAATGGGAGCCAAATTTTTCTTTCAAAAACATGACCATTGTCCCACGCAACTCATGAAGAGCCAAAGCAAACCACAGAGATGCTCATGAGCCAACTGTCAGCTGGGTGTTCTCGGTGATGACCGACGAACATGGCGGAGCACTCAAGTAAAGTGGAAGAAACACGGCAGAGACGAAATCAACCACAGTGCTCTCTACCTCTGTCACAAAGAGGCAAGAGACCGACTCGAAACACTCAAGCCAACGGGTGACTAGAGTGTTGAGAAATGTTCCTTGGACCAGCAGCAATCCAACAGAACAAATGGCACATGAAATGGAACAACGAAACACACAAAACACGAAGTGAGAAAAGCTGATGAACCGTAGACCATCAGACTGTCCACGGTTACCGTCGGATGGTCCAACGCCCGAAACAGAGCTTCACCAAGGAGTTGGTAGGCTATCTCTAGGAGACTGTAACACCCCTGGTGTTACGGGTTTCATTAAACCCTGGTTAAGGCGTAATTAAAATCCAGTCAGCAAAGTTTCTGTGTGAAAGTGTTATGTGTTTTTGTTGCACGACGCTAGTGAATAAAAACCAATGCGTGCGACTAATCAATCTTGGGTGATTAGAAAGTTATGATGAATTTCTATAGTTATAACTCCTCTGCTGTTGATTCCAGTTAAAAGTTGTTAGTCATGACATGAGCATAATATTTATGTATTTTTGTATGTGGCAAAATGAGAAATTAAATTTTGTTACACTAATTCTAAATTTGAGCTCTAATTTATCCCTTGTTCAAATATTCTCTAACTCCAGCTCTCACG
>JAHUYU010001088.1:0-15610 GCA_030439765.1 Tripidium arundinaceum | reverse complement strand
ATAAAAGGGGAACATGATTTGTTTATGTAAACTCCATTAGCGTGATTCTCATCTTATAGCTGAAGTTTGCAATAACAAATGTCCGGTGCATGCCTCATGCAGAGGCCAGGATAAAAACTATTCCTTCATCTAGAAACTACATTTGACAGGTGAAAAGATTGTTTCTCCTGGAGCAAAAAGAGGGTTGATTCCATGTGTTGTTCCCTTGTCAGAAAGTCCAGCAGGTAGTGATATGTTAGAGATCGAATGATTCTTTTGATTAGAAGCATCTACGATCTAGGTTTGATAAGTCTCTGGTTCTACCTGACATTATCAGTCAAAATGCAGGCAATTTGACATCCCTCCTTAGATGGCCAACCGCTCCAACTGGGTACACTAAATATGCTGCTATTTCCATATCCATGGTATGTTTCAAAAGGCATCTATCCAAATATCCATATGTATTTACCTGTCCTTCAGGATGGAAATGCCTGTTGTGGAAGTTCGTAAACATGGGTTGTGGCTTTTGGCTAAGAATGTAAGTTTGTGTTGCATCTTATTACAACTTTCTTGTCTTGATGTAAGTGAAAATCACATACAATCTTCATAATTTTACTCATGTTTATCAGGTGAAACAGTATATCCACAGAATACTTGTTGAGGCTGACATCAATGCTGATACTGGTGATGATTTATGGGCTGCCGTGGGCGAAGCTGGTAACCTTTATGCTAAAGGTGACTTCAAAGAGTCGCAGCTGCCAGACCTTGATGTCTATTTGTTGAAGAAGGTTGAGAGATACATGTCGGTTCCTAATTACTGAGTTACAAGGCAGCTTGTGTACTGATGCTTTTTTGTAGGTTGGACTTTTCCCTGATGTTATAGAGAGGAAAACATTGCGCCATCTTGAAAAAGGAGATAATGTAAAACTCTTAGATCTTTCCAGAGATGCATTGATCTTGTTTACATAATGATTTTTAATATGCACTGTTTTTTTTTTCTCTTCAGGTCTCGGCTCTCATTACTGGAGAATTCTATAGTAGAGATCAATTTCCTGGATTTGGAAGACCCTTTGTGTTCAATGCAGAGATTTTAAAAAGGTATTGTTGTGACATGATCAGTGTAATTACAAATTATGCCATGCAAGATCAGGGGACCTATTAGGTGGAGTTTGCATTTGGTGTCAGTGTGAACATATATCATTACATGGTTACATTACATGTTGCATGAACATGAGGTATGATTTCCTGATTTAATTGCAAAATGTGAGGCAAACACAATATTGGTCACATGCAGAATTTATATACCTAAACAATTCTGTACTGTCTGGCCTCAAAAGATGGCAATACACTTGTCCGTGGCCACTTCAACGTCATATGATTTAACTGGACGTATTTTCCATGCGCAAAGGCCGGAACAGAATTTCATGTTCATCTATGTTCCTTATTTTCTTGTTGGTTTGTTGTTAGAGTTGGACGTACATCTGAAGCCAAAGATTCAGCTCGAGTGGCTCTGAAATCACCATGGTGGACACTTGGCTGCAGTTACGAAGTATGATTTGTGCGGCCTTTTCATGTTCTGCTTGTATGCCTAGCAGCCAACAGATATTTCCCTATTTTCTTTTAGTCTTCTCTTCTTCAAAGTTGAAACCAAAGACACATACACTTTCTTCATGAAACAGGAGGCCGCTGAACTAGCTGGGTGGGAGGATGAGCAGCTCGAGTTTATAAGAGAGAAGGTAACTGAGGAGGGTAAGCGTGAGGATTTGAAGAAAGGAAAGGCTCCAGAACAGGTGGCTGACGAGAGTCTCTTTAATTTGTCAGATGATAGCGTTCAACTATTTCTTGGCTGACTCCATTGCCTTTGCTGCTCTGGTGCACTGCAGGTGGTTCTTGACGAGGCGGCATTCTTAATGGATTTAGCGTCTGTGGATGGTAACTGGGATGAGGTTGTGGATCGGATTGCTGAGTGTTACAGAGAAGCTGGGCTTCATGACATTGCAAATTTCATTGCCTACAGGGAATAGATGTTAGATTCCCTATGGTCTACAATGTTATTCAAGAAATTTTGGTTCTTTTGTGCTCTGCTATTTATTCTTATATAAGAGAAGAAGACCCAATGCCTACATTACAGCAGTCTTTTTTTCCCCAATCAGTTAGTAATCAGCACCATAATTTCATGCCTGTATAGCTCTGAATGTACTTTTGCCATTTAAATTTTCATGCTTATTCAGGAATAATGTGCCTTGAGCGCATTTTTATCTTCTTGATCGATGGCAGATTTGCTTTGATTCAGGATATACAAGTTTGAATACTTAGATATTTGAGACTTTCTATCTGAGCTGATCCTCCACCTGGAATGTCATGATGAATATTGATCGGCACATGAGAGATTCTTCATAGTTTCCTTTGAACCATGGGTTTTATATGTGTCAGTTTCTCTAGTAAATTTTAGCTTCAGTACTCGGAAGAAACTGAGTCTGAGGTGCTGTCTTTTCTCATGCTGATAGGTTACACCGGATATTTTACCACAATATATAGAATCACAATATCTTGATTTGCTTTGTTGAAACTGCAATATTTACGAATTTGTGTACCTCTTGAAATGTATTTAGCTCATTGACTTTTGTGTTGTGATGCTTTGTGCCATTTATTATCCAGGAATGGATGTTATCACCAGCATCGCAACCATACCTACCTACAAACCAGCTGAAAGGATCCGCCTCTTCAATGACTTCGCACAGTTGATTGGCGATGAAAGGGCTCAAACTGCTCGGGCTATGTGGGATCGCCCACTTAAGACCGTATATATCAGCGACTGTGGGGAGCTGAAAGTGACCAAACAATCTCTTTCCCCTCCAAGCTTGCCATGAGCCCATGACTGCCAGTGGCATGACATTACCCACATAGCCAATTTTGTGTCTCTATTGCTCGGGTCCTCTCTCTGTACTCTATGAGGTGTATATATTACTTCTGTTATCAAACTTATGCATGTTCCATGAGCTGTATATATAGCTTCTGTTATTAACTTATACATGTTCCCTTGCTGACAAAATGACTGTATTAGCATACTTTCTCGATTCTTTCTGTATATCAGCTGCAGCTTGTAGAACCTTGGAACTCCGATGAGTCATGGCTAACTGTACAAATTTTCCATGTGGAAGACATTGTTGTCGCTGATACATTTCTGGTTTTAACATTGTTTATCTAATATGCAGGAGAATTGAGCGTCATTGCATTAATTAAGGAGAAAATAGTAAAGAATTTGTATTAGAACCACCTAATAAAGATGTGCTGCCTCTCTAGCATTGGAGCACCCTTTGGATGCTGGGTGACGCTCCATAGGAGACACAATCATACTGATGCTTTCATAGCATCCAAGCCGCAAGAACAATCAGCAAATTCAAGAGTCTGGGCTTGAAATCTTGGAGACCAGCTTGTTAGAACATACAGGTTTAGATAAAACACAGGTGGTATCATGGCGAGAATGAGTTGCATATTCTCCTCTTCCTGATCAGAGAGAAGGCATTTTTCCCAGATGCAGTAGTCGTCTCCGAGCTACACAGATTGCATCCAGCATCTGACGTGGATAGTTAGGAGCATAATTTTCCAAATCAATTCCATGGTTCAAAGGAAACTATGAAGAATCTCTCATGTGCCGATCAATATTCATCATGACATTCCAGGTGGAGGATCAGCTCAGATAGAAAGTCTCAAATATCTAAGTATTCAAACTTGTATATCCTGAATCAAAGCAAATCTGCCATCGATCAAGAAGATAAAAATGCGCTCAAGGCACATTATTCCTGAATAAGCATGAAATTTAAATGGCAAAAGTACATTCAGAGCTATACAGGCATGAAATTATGGTGCTGATTACTAACTGATTGGGGAAAAAAAGACTGCTGTAATGTAGGCATTGGGTCTTCTTCTCTTATATAAGAATAAATAGCAGAGCACAAAAGAACCAAAATTTCTTGAATAACATTGTAGACCATAGGGAATCTAACATCTATTCCCTGTAGGCAATGAAATTTGCAATGTCATGAAGCCCAGCTTCTCTGTAACACTCAGCAATCCGATCCACAACCTCATCCCAGTTACCATCCACAGACGCTAAATCCATTAAGAATGCCGCCTCGTCAAGAACCACCTGCAGTGCACCAGAGCAGCAAAGGCAATGGAGTCAGCCAAGAAATAGTTGAACGCTATCATCTGACAAATTAAAGAGACTCTCGTCAGCCACCTGTTCTGGAGCCTTTCCTTTCTTCAAATCCTCACGCTTACCCTCCTCAGTTACCTTCTCTCTTATAAACTCGAGCTGCTCATCCTCCCACCCAGCTAGTTCAGCGGCCTCCTGTTTCATGAAGAAAGTGTATGTGTCTTTGGTTTCAACTTTGAAGAAGAGAAGACTAAAAGAAAATAGGGAAATATCTGTTGGCTGCTAGGCATACAAGCAGAACATGAAAAGGCCGCACAAATCATACTTCGTAACTGCAGCCAAGTGTCCACCATGGTGATTTCAGAGCCACTCGAGCTGAATCTTTGGCTTCAGATGTACGTCCAACTCTAACAACAAACCAACAAGAAAATAAGGAACATAGATGAACATGAAATTCTGTTCCGGCCTTTGCGCATGGAAAATACGTCCAGTTAAATCATATGACGTTGAAGTGGCCACGGACAAGTGTATTGCCATCTTTTGAGGCAGACAGTACAGAATTGTTTAGGTATATAAATTCTGCATGTGACCAATATTGTGTTTGCCTCACATTTTGCAATTAAATCAGGAAATCATACCTCATGTTCATGCAACATGTAATGTAACCATGTAATGATATATGTTCACACTGACACCAAATGCAAACTCCACCTAATAGGTCCCCTGATCTTGCATGGCATAATTTGTAATTACACTGATCATGTCACAACAATACCTTTTTAAAATCTCTGCATTGAACACAAAGGGTCTTCCAAATCCAGGAAATTGATCTCTACTATAGAATTCTCCAGTAATGAGAGCCGAGACCTGAAGAGAAAAAAAAAACAGTGCATATTAAAAATCATTATGTAAACAAGATCAATGCATCTCTGGAAAGATCTAAGAGTTTTACATTATCTCCTTTTTCAAGATGGCGCAATGTTTTCCTCTCTATAACATCAGGGAAAAGTCCAACCTACAAAAAAGCATCAGTACACAAGCTGCCTTGTAACTCAGTAATTAGGAACCGACATGTATCTCTCAACCTTCTTCAACAAATAGACATCAAGGTCTGGCAGCTGCGACTCTTTGAAGTCACCTTTAGCATAAAGGTTACCAGCTTCGCCCACGGCAGCCCATAAATCATCACCAGTATCAGCATTGATGTCAGCCTCAACAAGTATTCTGTGGATATACTGTTTCACCTGATAAACATGAGTAAAATTATGAAGATTGTATGTGATTTTCACTTACATCAAGACAAGAAAGTTGTAATAAGATGCAACACAAACTTACATTCTTAGCCAAAAGCCACAACCCATGTTTACGAACTTCCACAACAGGCATTTCCATCCTGAAGGACAGGTAAATACATATGGATATTTGGATAGATGCCTTTTGAAACATACCATGGATATGGAAATAGCAGCATATTTAGTGTACCCAGTTGGAGCGGTTGGCCATCTAAGGAGGGATGTCAAATTGCCTGCATTTTGACTGATAATGTCAGGTAGAACCAGAGACTTATCAAACCTAGATCGTAGATGCTTCTAATCAAAAGAATCATTCGATCTCTAACATATCACTACCTGCTGGACTTTCTGACAAGGGAACAACACATGGAATCAACCCTCTTTTTGCTCCAGGAGAAACAATCTTTTCACCTGTCAAATGTAGTTTCTAGATGAAGGAATAGTTTTTATCCTGGCCTCTGCATGAGGCATGCACCGGACATTTGTTATTGCAAACTTCAGCTATAAGATGAGAATCACGCTAATGGAGTTTACATAAACAAATCATGTTCCCCTTTTATGGCAACCACGTTTCTTACCATTTCCCAAATTAATTCCAGATCATGCATCGTTTGTCAAGGAAATCGCTGCAACCGATCCTCCGGATCATCTCAACTCTCTCCTGAACGTGCTTCAAGCACGAGGTATGACTTCAAATACCTCACAAGGATTTCTTTTGTGGTTGCTTCCCTGTTGTATACCTCCACTTGTGCATACCTGAATTGCAGTCCTTTTACTGTTCTTTTCTCATTTTTCTGCTGGCACAGTGCCAAATTGACAGTTTCAGGCATTCGTTGAGTGTTGGGATTCAGTAGCAATCCTGTCTGATTAGTTATTTATCTTGGTACCAATTGCAAATTCGAGTTTTGCTTCTCATAGTGCCTCTGCCTGTTTACAATTTCACAATAGAAACCATGCTGTTTAAATCTAGTTGTTGTGACTTAGGACCCTCTTGACCTTGATCCCACAAATACATTTGACAACAATCATGGAGATCTTCGCCATTGCCAAGCATTGGTGGATGTTTACCAATAGGCTTTAACTTTGTTTCGAATTGTTTTGGATGTATGAACTCTGTTGCTATTTGCTACCTTCTGTTTTCATTCTCATCTTATAGCTGAAGTTTGCAATAACAAATGTCCGGTGCATGCCTCATGCAGAGGCCAGGATAAAAACTATTCCTTCATCTAGAAACTACATTTGACAGGTGAAAAGATTGTTTCTCCTGGAGCAAAAAGAGGGTTGATTCCATGTGTTGTTCCCTTGTCAGAAAGTCCAGCAGGTAGTGATATGTTAGAGATCGAATGATTCTTTTGATTAGAAGCATCTACGATCTAGGTTTGATAAGTCTCTGGTTCTACCTGACATTATCAGTCAAAATGCAGGCAATTTGACATCCCTCCTTAGATGGCCAACCGCTCCAACTGGGTACACTAAATATGCTGCTATTTCCATATCCATGGTATGTTTCAAAAGGCATCTATCCAAATATCCATATGTATTTACCTGTCCTTCAGGATGGAAATGCCTGTTGTGGAAGTTCGTAAACATGGGTTGTGGCTTTTGGCTAAGAATGTAAGTTTGTGTTGCATCTTATTACAACTTTCTTGTCTTGATGTAAGTGAAAATCACATACAATCTTCATAATTTTACTCATGTTTATCAGGTGAAACAGTATATCCACAGAATACTTGTTGAGGCTGACATCAATGCTGATACTGGTGATGATTTATGGGCTGCCGTGGGCGAAGCTGGTAACCTTTATGCTAAAGGTGACTTCAAAGAGTCGCAGCTGCCAGACCTTGATGTCTATTTGTTGAAGAAGGTTGAGAGATACATGTCGGTTCCTAATTACTGAGTTACAAGGCAGCTTGTGTACTGATGCTTTTTTGTAGGTTGGACTTTTCCCTGATGTTATAGAGAGGAAAACATTGCGCCATCTTGAAAAAGGAGATAATGTAAAACTCTTAGATCTTTCCAGAGATGCATTGATCTTGTTTACATAATGATTTTTAATATGCACTGTTTTTTTTTTCTCTTCAGGTCTCGGCTCTCATTACTGGAGAATTCTATAGTAGAGATCAATTTCCTGGATTTGGAAGACCCTTTGTGTTCAATGCAGAGATTTTAAAAAGGTATTGTTGTGACATGATCAGTGTAATTACAAATTATGCCATGCAAGATCAGGGGACCTATTAGGTGGAGTTTGCATTTGGTGTCAGTGTGAACATATATCATTACATGGTTACATTACATGTTGCATGAACATGAGGTATGATTTCCTGATTTAATTGCAAAATGTGAGGCAAACACAATATTGGTCACATGCAGAATTTATATACCTAAACAATTCTGTACTGTCTGGCCTCAAAAGATGGCAATACACTTGTCCGTGGCCACTTCAACGTCATATGATTTAACTGGACGTATTTTCCATGCGCAAAGGCCGGAACAGAATTTCATGTTCATCTATGTTCCTTATTTTCTTGTTGGTTTGTTGTTAGAGTTGGACGTACATCTGAAGCCAAAGATTCAGCTCGAGTGGCTCTGAAATCACCATGGTGGACACTTGGCTGCAGTTACGAAGTATGATTTGTGCGGCCTTTTCATGTTCTGCTTGTATGCCTAGCAGCCAACAGATATTTCCCTATTTTCTTTTAGTCTTCTCTTCTTCAAAGTTGAAACCAAAGACACATACACTTTCTTCATGAAACAGGAGGCCGCTGAACTAGCTGGGTGGGAGGATGAGCAGCTCGAGTTTATAAGAGAGAAGGTAACTGAGGAGGGTAAGCGTGAGGATTTGAAGAAAGGAAAGGCTCCAGAACAGGTGGCTGACGAGAGTCTCTTTAATTTGTCAGATGATAGCGTTCAACTATTTCTTGGCTGACTCCATTGCCTTTGCTGCTCTGGTGCACTGCAGGTGGTTCTTGACGAGGCGGCATTCTTAATGGATTTAGCGTCTGTGGATGGTAACTGGGATGAGGTTGTGGATCGGATTGCTGAGTGTTACAGAGAAGCTGGGCTTCATGACATTGCAAATTTCATTGCCTACAGGGAATAGATGTTAGATTCCCTATGGTCTACAATGTTATTCAAGAAATTTTGGTTCTTTTGTGCTCTGCTATTTATTCTTATATAAGAGAAGAAGACCCAATGCCTACATTACAGCAGTCTTTTTTCCCCAATCAGTTAGTAATCAGCACCATAATTTCATGCCTGTATAGCTCTGAATGTACTTTTGCCATTTAAATTTTCATGCTTATTCAGGAATAATGTGCCTTGAGCGCATTTTTATCTTCTTGATCGATGGCAGATTTGCTTTGATTCAGGATATACAAGTTTGAATACTTAGATATTTGAGACTTTCTATCTGAGCTGATCCTCCACCTGGAATGTCATGATGAATATTGATCGGCACATGAGAGATTCTTCATAGTTTCCTTTGAACCATGGAATTGATTTGGAAAATTATGCTCCTAACTATCCACGTCAGATGCTGGATGCAATCTGTGTAGCTCGGAGACGACTACTGCATCTGGGAAAAATGCCTTCTCTCTGATCAGGAAGAGGAGAATATGCAACTCATTCTCGCCATGATACCACCTGTGTTTTATCTAAACCTGTATGTTCTAACAAGCTGGTCTCCAAGATTTCAAGCCCAGACTCTTGAATTTGCTGATTGTTCTTGCGGCTTGGATGCTATGAAAGCATCAGTATGATTGTGTCTCCTATGGAGCGTCACCCAGCATCCAAAGGGTGCTCCAATGCTAGAGAGGCAGCACATCTTTATTAGGTGGTTCTAATACAAATTCTTTACTATTTTCTCCTTAATTAATGCAATGACGCTCAATTCTCCTGCATATTAGATAAACAATGTTAAAACCAGAAATGTATCAGCGACAACAATGTCTTCCACATGGAAAATTTGTACAGTTAGCCATGACTCATCGGAGTTCCAAGGTTCTACAAGCTGCAGCTGATATACAGAAAGAATCGAGAAAGTATGCTAATACAGTCATTTTGTCAGCAAGGGAACATGTATAAGTTAATAACAGAAGCTATATATACAGCTCATGGAACATGCATAAGTTTGATAACAGAAGTAATATATACACCTCATAGAGTACAGAGAGAGGACCCGAGCAATAGAGACACAAAATTGGCTATGTGGGTAATGTCATGCCACTGGCAGTCATGGGCTCATGGCAAGCTTGGAGGGGAAAGAGATTGTTTGGTCACTTTCAGCTCCCCACAGTCGCTGATATATACGGTCTTAAGTGGGCGATCCCACATAGCCCGAGCAGTTTGAGCCCTTTCATCGCCAATCAACTGTGCGAAGTCATTGAAGAGGCGGATCCTTTCAGCTGGTTTGTAGGTAGGTATGGTTGCGATGCTGGTGATAACATCCATTCCTGGATAATAAATGGCACAAAGCATCACAACACAAAAGTCAATGAGCTAAATACATTTCAAGAGGTACACAAATTCGTAAATATTGCAGTTTCAACAAAGCAAATCAAGATATTGTGATTCTATATATTGTGGTAAAATATCCGGTGTAACCTATCAGCATGAGAAAAGACAGCACCTCAGACTCAGTTTCTTCCGAGTACTGAAGCTAAAATTTACTAGAGAAACTGACACATATAAAACCCATGCAAGAACTTAATTTCCACTAGGATTAGTATGCCAAAAAAGGTATTTAAGATCTTTTAAGGTAGTGGATCAAGATGTATTAATATCTTTAACCATATCCATTAGCAAGTTTAATAATGAATAGCACGTCGCTGCCAGCTTTTCCCAGTTTTCTCTCTTATATAGACGAACCTACTCTATTGTCCTTGTGTGACAAATCTGCCGCTTGAAAAGAAGTACAGCTGCACAGGCATCAAAATATCGGTTTTTCTAATGTGCATCCACATCATTATTTTCCCAACCAAATATCAGCGGAATATGGAAATAAGACCCAAGAATCCATGGTCTCAGTGTTAACAAAAGCCCTATTTGGAATTTTACCTTTCACAACATATGGGTTGACATTTTTTTTGTTCTATCAAGTGTCATTTGCACTTGCCAAATGAGGTCAATGAATGCACAAAAATATCCATATTTTTAGTTTGTTATTCATGCATAAAATATATTTGTGGCCACATAAATTGCTAATCATCAAGAACAATGATTTCTTCATGAGAGAAAGGAAACCCCTTATTCTAAAAATTTCAAGAACTAGCATGAGGCATATAAAACTGCAAAATCTATACACTGATGTAGTCATATAGTTTCAACAAAATATTATTTGATGAAAAATGAACTCAGCTTCAATGTTTATGTTTTCTTCTGTTTGGACCACAAAAGTAACCATGAATGAAATAAGATAATTGTAATAATATAAGATTGTTTAAGTTTTCCGTCAAGTGTGAAATTTGCATGGCACAAGGACAAATCTACTTCTCTATGCTCATGTAAAGCTGCAAATTAAATTTGCACCTTCTATACTATGATGTAGTCATATAGCTTACTTCAACATTATGTGTCAGAGCTTTGCAAGCCTGTGATATTAAAGAAATAACAAAGGACATCAAATATAATTCCAATTCATGAAAAATGAACTAGCTTCCATGTTGTTTATGTTTTGTTCTGTTGGACCACAAAAATAACCGGTCTTTGGATGTGACCCTAAATTTTGCTGTCTTACCAACACTTTCACTCATACGTTAGTCATTCTACAAGTTTCCTCAACATTGTAATGTGTTTGGAAAATATTCAAGGGGAGAATACTAAAGTTCTTGAAAGACCGATGATTCAAAATATAATGTGATGTGAAAACAATGTTCTGAAGAAGAAAGTAACTCACCTTCCAATACAGTACCAAAGACAATATTCTGGCCATCAAGCTCGGGACAGGGTCCTGGCCCTGTAGTAACCAAGAATTCAACATTGTGATAATTAGGGTTGAGCTTGATGTCATCATCATCATCATTCTGTCCAAGGCATAAGGAAAGCGCGCCGGGCCTTGCATGCCTTAATTCGAATGCTTTAGGGTTAACAGTCTCAGAATTCCTAACAAGGCCCGAGGGAGGCTCGACCTCACCCTTGTCACGCCGAGAACCTTGTCGGCCAGCAGCAAAAAACTGTCCTTGAAGGAGCTTGTGGACAAGAGTACCCCTATATGCAGCTGCAGTACACATAGCTTTGAAATTGGCAGTAGTAACAGGGAGAAGCCGACCATAGAGACCAAAGACAACACGACCAAGAGGCTCAGAATCAGGGCATGAGGAAAGCTCGGCTCCCAGAGGTCTGTCTGAGCGAAAGTAGCTTGGACAGACACTGAAGTCCATGAAGATGCGATCTGTGATCGTGGTGTCGATTGTTGAGGTGGATGGTGTGTTTGTGTCATCTACAGCAAGGGAGGAGGATGTGTGGAGGAGAAGAAATGAGGCAGGTAGGGAGAAGAGAGACCGTCTAAGAATTTTGGGTGACTTGGTGCATTTATGGGTATTGTCATGGTTTGCTCTCGAGGGACGAAAACAAGCATGGTGGCTGTTGGGGTGGTGGTAGAGGCTAAGGTAGACAGGGTAAACCATGGAGGATGCAGCTCTCATGCTTGAGGAAGGCAAAGCCATCTGATGAAAGTGAACTCTTCAGTTTTTGTCCCTCCAATAAAATTATGGTAGACAATCTGGTTGGAGCTGTGCTAATACCAATACCCTTCCTGCAAATACAACCGAAGTGAATGAGATGCAAAATTTCCTGAACTAGAATTCTACAAGTTACTGTCACTATGCATGATTCTGAAATCTGAACATTAAAATTCTGCAACTTCAACTTCTTCAAATGGAAGCGTGGAACCTGCCATTTAGAAAAATAAGGTGGAGAGGTGTAGGATGGGGCAGTTCATCACATTAACTACCCTATAGCATCTGGAGACTATGGTATTCTTTGAAGAGATTCGATTTGCACATTCCCCACCATGCCTTTGCACCTAGTATATCAGATTTAAGCATCATTTATCATCCAAAGTTTGCCATGAAAGTTATCATGTATGAACACGACAATGACAAAGTTTGTGCTTCACTCGCATTGCGCAGCATGCTGTTTTTGCTCTGCACATAGCTGGTCCCAAGCCCGGGTAAGGAGGAGGGTCGTGATGCCTTGGCGAGCCAAAGGTCTGAACTTTATGTTGTCCAAGCTTTTAGACTCCATTTCTGTCCTGACTGCCAAAAGTGACTTTACAACAAACAATAACTGACGGCAGATGCCTTTGCCCACTTCTGTCATTCTCTGTGCATAGAGTGTATCGATACTCGATGGACAAATTTTAGTTTTTTTTTATATGTATAAATTTACAAAATTCAGTGAAGCACAAACTTTGTCATTGTCGTGTTCATACATGATAACTTTCATGGCAAACTTTGGATGATAAATGATGCTTAAATCTGATATACTAGGTGCAAAGGCATGGTGGGGAATGTGCAAATCGAATCTCTTCAAAGAATACCATAGTCTCCAGATGCTATAGGGTAGTTAATGTGATGAACTGCCCCATCCTACACCTCTCCACCTTATTTTTCTAAATGGCAGGTTCCACGCTTCCATTTGAAGAAGTTGAAGTTGCAGAATTTTAATGTTCAGATTTCAGAATCATGCATAGTGACAGTAACTTGTAGAATTCTAGTTCAGGAAATTTTGCATCTCATTCACTTCGGTTGTATTTGCAGGAAGGGTATTGGTATTAGCACAGCTCCAACCAGATTGTCTACCATAATTTTATTGGAGGGACAAAAACTGAAGAGTTCACTTTCATCAGATGGCTTTGCCTTCCTCAAGCATGAGAGCTGCATCCTCCATGGTTTACCCTGTCTACCTTAGCCTCTACCACCACCCCAACAGCCACCATGCTTGTTTTCGTCCCTCGAGAGCAAACCATGACAATACCCATAAATGCACCAAGTCACCCAAAATTCTTAGACGGTCTCTCTTCTCCCTACCTGCCTCATTTCTTCTCCTCCACACATCCTCCTCCCTTGCTGTAGATGACACAAACACACCATCCACCTCAACAATCGACACCACGATCACAGATCGCATCTTCATGGACTTCAGTGTCTGTCCAAGCTACTTTCGCTCAGACAGACCTCTGGGAGCCGAGCTTTCCTCATGCCCTGATTCTGAGCCTCTTGGTCGTGTTGTCTTTGGTCTCTATGGTCGGCTTCTCCCTGTTACTACTGCCAATTTCAAAGCTATGTGTACTGCAGCTGCATATAGGGGTACTCTTGTCCACAAGCTCCTTCAAGGACAGTTTTTTGCTGCTGGCCGACAAGGTTCTCGGCGTGACAAGGGTGAGGTCGAGCCTCCCTCGGGCCTTGTTAGGAATTCTGAGACTGTTAACCCTAAAGCATTCGAATTAAGGCATGCAAGGCCCGGCGCGCTTTCCTTATGCCTTGGACAGAATGATGATGATGATGACATCAAGCTCAACCCTAATTATCACAATGTTGAATTCTTGGTTACTACAGGGCCAGGACCCTGTCCCGAGCTTGATGGCCAGAATATTGTCTTTGGTACTGTATTGGAAGGTGAGTTACTTTCTTCTTCAGAACATTGTTTTCACATCACATTATATTTTGAATCATCGGTCTTTCAAGAACTTTAGTATTCTCCCCTTGAATATTTTCCAAACACATTACAATGTTGAGGAAACTTGTAGAATGACTAACGTATGAGTGAAAGTGTTGGTAAGACAGCAAAATTTAGGGTCACATCCAAAGACCGGTTATTTTTGTGGTCCAACAGAACAAAACATAAACAACATGGAAGCTAGTTCATTTTTCATGAATTGGAATTATATTTGATGTCCTTTGTTATTTCTTTAATATCACAGGCTTGCAAAGCTCTGACACATAATGTTGAAGTAAGCTATATGACTACATCATAGTATAGAAGGTGCAAATTTAATTTGCAGCTTTACATGAGCATAGAGAAGTAGATTTGTCCTTGTGCCATGCAAATTTCACACTTGACGGAAAACTTAAACAATCTTATATTATTACAATTATCTTATTTCATTCATGGTTACTTTTGTGGTCCAAACAGAAGAAAACATAAACATTGAAGCTGAGTTCATTTTTCATCAAATAATATTTTGTTGAAACTATATGACTACATCAGTGTATAGATTTTGCAGTTTTATATGCCTCATGCTAGTTCTTGAAATTTTTAGAATAAGGGGTTTCCTTTCTCTCATGAAGAAATCATTGTTCTTGATGATTAGCAATTTATGTGGCCACAAATATATTTTATGCATGAATAACAAACTAAAAATATGGATATTTTTGTGCATTCATTGACCTCATTTGGCAAGTGCAAATGACACTTGATAGAACAAAAAAAATGTCAACCCATATGTTGTGAAAGGTAAAATTCCAAATAGGGCTTTTGTTAACACTGAGACCATGGATTCTTGGGTCTTATTTCCATATTCCGCTGATATTTGGTTGGGAAAATAATGATGTGGATGCACATTAGAAAAACCGATATTTTGATGCCTGTGCAGCTGTACTTCTTTTCAAGCGGCAGATTTGTCACACAAGGACAATAGAGTAGGTTCGTCTATATAAGAGAGAAAACTGGGAAAAGCTGGCAGCGACGTGCTATTCATTATTAAACTTGCTAATGGATATGGTTAAAGATATTAATACATCTTGATCCACTACCTTAAAAGATCTTAAATACCTTTTTTGGCATACTAATCCTAGTGGAAATTAAGTTCTTGCATGGGTTTTATATGTGTCAGTTTCTCTAGTAAATTTTAGCTTCAGTACTCGGAAGAAACTGAGTCTGAGGTGCTGTCTTTTCTCATGCTGATAGGTTACACCGGATATTTTACCACAATATATAGAATCACAATATCTTGATTTGCTTTGTTGAAACTGCAATATTTACGAATTTGTGTACCTCTTGAAATGTATTTAGCTCATTGACTTTTGTGTTGTGATGCTTTGTGCCATTTATTATCCAGGAATGGATGTTATCACCAGCATCGCAACCATACCTACCTACAAACCAGCTGAAAGGATCCGCCTCTTCAATGACTTCGCACAGTTGATTGGCGATGAAAGGGCTCAAACTGCTCGGGCTATGT
>JAHUYU010002743.1:0-16190 GCA_030439765.1 Tripidium arundinaceum | reverse complement strand
CCAGGTTAGTAGTAATAGTTTATTTAGTTTGTGATTTTTTTTTCGAACATGCAGGAGAACTGAGTGTCAATGCATCATGATTTAATTTGCAAGTAATATTCAACTAATTTGAGCATTTCTGTGTTACCCTTGAAAGGCATTTTCTCAAATGCGTCTGTCCGAGGCTTCTGCACATTTGGCATCGTTTTCAGCAAGAATAAAAGATGAAGCCTCTCATACTCAACTAAATTCTTCCAAAGAGGTGTCAGTTATAGCAGAATGGGTGGCCGTTACAGCTGTAAAAGCTGCAGATGCTGTCCTCTCAACCTGTCCATCAATTTATGAGAAGAGGTGTTTACTGCAGCTTCTTTCAGCAGTGGATTTTGCTGATGGTGGCACTTCATCATCTTACTTTAGCCGAAGATATTGGAAGATTAATCTGTCTGAACCTTCTTTGTGTAAAGATGGTGATATCTACAACTGGAATGATTTGATGGATGATGCTTCTCTTTTGACATCATTAGAAAAGGACGGTCAATGGGAGCAAGCTCGAACTTGGGCAAGACAACTGGAGTCAAGTGGCATAGCTTGGGAGTCTACTCTTGACCATGTCACTGAATCACAGGTATGTGGCTTCCCCCTTAATTTCTGTATAGTCCATCTATTATATCTATACAAATGAAATTACGAGTTTCAACTTGTACACCTGATCACTTTTTTTGACACATCTTGTCTTACCATATATGAATTTAATTGTTATCATTAGTGTTTGAATTTACACAGCTCTTTTAGTACCATTCGTCAATGACAGGCAGCTTAGTACCATCCCCAAACCATCGCACATGTTTGCTGTCTGAGATAAATTGTACTACTTGTGTCCAAAAAAATGCAATTCTAGGTTTGGCCTATGCCAAACTATCTTAAAATTTGACTATGTTTACAGAAAATAGTATCAACATTTATGACTCCAAATAGGTATACTATGAAAGTATGTTCGATGATTAATTTAATGATACTTTTTTGGCATCATAAATATCAGTACCTTTTGTATACATTTGGTCAAACTTAAGATGGTTTGATTTAGGGCAAAGCTAGAATTGCATTCTTTTCGGGACGGAGGGGCCCATGTGACATCATAATTGCCCTTCATGCCATAAATTAGTCCAATGTGTAAATTTTCTAATAACATTCCCAAATTGAACATAAAGATCCATCACAATGACAACCATGCCGCTGCCCTCCCCTGCTGCATGCTCGCCCACTGTTCGCATCACACAAATTCTGCTTCCTCGGTGCTATGGCCTTCCACTGGAAGCACTGTTGCCACCCTTGCTGGCAATTTGTGAAACATAAGTTTGTTGGATATATATAGAAATTATAAATATCACTAACTACTTGGGGAAGCATCAGGTAAACAAGAGTACATTGGTGCACATATGCACAAATCAATCTCATCGCATGGATGCAATCTGAATGGCCTGAGTGAGCGGGAAATCCCCTCATCTATCTTATTCTTATGCAGATTTAGGCTCAGTTGGATTTCGTCCAATTAAAAGGTGAACACATCATGAAGGGATTCCCTGGTTCAGATTCAATCTGATGGATGAGATTAGTTTGTGTGTATGTGCACCAATATACTCTTGTGCACCTGATATTTAATAAACTATTTTATTTAACAAAAAATAGATATTCCATTTTTGTCTTGACATGAGTTTTGCATGCACAATAATGGAAAAAAAAACCAGAATCACAACCAATCATGATCACTATACTACATTGCCATTGGTGTACAGTAAGGATTTTATGGTGAGTCAGGTCAATCATGTGCAGCTACGAAGTGATGTATCATCCGTATACCCCCAAAACCATCTTTGTAATCACCATGAACCAATTGTGGATACATAATTAACATTCATCACTACATTTTGACATTCTCAGTATGGTCTTCTTATGTTATTGCTGACATCCAGCTGCGGGACATGTGTAGGCAGAAGCCATGGTTGCTGAATGGAAGGAGTTTCTTTGGGATATCCCACAAGAACGTGCAGCCTTGTGGGGTCACTGCCAATCTCTCTTTATGAGATATTCTTTCCCTCCTTTTAAGGTATTCTTTTCGATAAGTAAAATGCACAGAAACGCTGTACTCCCTCCATTTCATAATACAAGGCGTTTAGGATCTGAGGCAGTTCTTTTTTTATTTTACAAGGCATACTACATTCTCCAAGCATGCATCTATGAGTGTTCCTAATATGCCCTTATTAATGGGTTAGCTTTCAATGGAACTGAAAAGCTGCCAGCAATAAACGTGGTCTAACAAATAATGCAAGCAAGATTTTCTCCACACATGCAGCAGCTAGATGGCATTGATCATTTCATGTTTGTTTCTTTGGTAGAAATCATCTTAATGCCTCCTTAATATATGTGCATAGAACTAGGACACCTTGCATTCAAATGGAGGGAGTACAGCGTTTCTGTGCATTTTACTTATCGAAAAGAATACCTTAAAAGGAGGGAAAGAATATCTCATAAAGAGAGATTGGCAGTGACCCCACAAGGCTGCACGTTCTTGTGGGATATCCCAAAGAAACTCCTTCCATTCAGCAACCATGGCTTCTGCCTACACATGTCCCGCAGCTGGATGTCAGCAATAACATAAGAAGACCATACTGAGAATGTCAAAATGTAGTGATGAATGTTAATTATGTATCCACAATTGGTTCATGGTGATTACAAAGATGGTTTTGGGGGTATACGGATGATACATCACTTCGTAGCTGCACATGATTGACCTGACTCACCATAAAATCCTTACTGTACACCAATGGCAATGTAGTATAGTGATCATGATTGGTTGTGATTCTGGTTTTTTTTTCCATTATTGTGCATGCAAAACTCATGTCAAGACAAAAATGGAATATCTATTTTTTGTTAAATAAAATAGTTTATTAAATATCAGGTGCACAAGAGTATATTGGTGCACATACACACAAACTAATCTCATCCATCAGATTGAATCTGAACCAGGGAATCCCTTCATGATGTGTTCACCTTTTAATTGGACGAAATCCAACTGAGCCTAAATCTGCATAAGAATAAGATAGATGAGGGGATTTCCCGCTCACTCAGGCCATTCAGATTGCATCCATGCGATGAGATTGATTTGTGCATATGTGCACCAATGTACTCTTGTTTACCTGATGCTTCCCCAAGTAGTTAGTGATATTTATAATTTCTATATATATCCAACAAACTTATGTTTCACAAATTGCCAGCAAGGGTGGCAACAGTGCTTCCAGTGGAAGGCCATAGCACCGAGGAAGCAGAATTTGTGTGATGCGAACAGTGGGCGAGCATGCAGCAGGGGAGGGCAGCGGCATGGTTGTCATTGTGATGGATCTTTATGTTCAATTTGGGAATGTTATTAGAAAATTTACACATTGGACTAATTTATGGCATGAAGGGCAATTATGATGTCACATGGGCCCCTCCGTCCCGAAAAGAATGCAATTCTAGCTTTGCCCTAAATCAAACCATCTTAAGTTTGACCAAATGTATACAAAAGGTACTGATATTTATGATGCCAAAAAAGTATCATTAAATTAATCATCGAACATACTTTCATAGTATACCTATTTGGAGTCATAAATGTTGATACTATTTTCTGTAAACATAGTCAAATTTTAAGATAGTTTGGCATAGGCCAAACCTAGAATTGCATTTTTTTGGACACAAGTAGTACAATTTATCTCAGACAGCAAACATGTGCGATGGTTTGGGGATGGTACTAAGCTGCCTGTCATTGACGAATGGTACTAAAAGAGCTGTGTAAATTCAAACACTAATGATAACAATTAAATTCATATATGGTAAGACAAGATGTGTCAAAAAAAGTGATCAGGTGTACAAGTTGAAACTCGTAATTTCATTTGTATAGATATAATAGATGGACTATACAGAAATTAAGGGGGAAGCCACATACCTGTGATTCAGTGACATGGTCAAGAGTAGACTCCCAAGCTATGCCACTTGACTCCAGTTGTCTTGCCCAAGTTCGAGCTTGCTCCCATTGACCGTCCTTTTCTAATGATGTCAAAAGAGAAGCATCATCCATCAAATCATTCCAGTTGTAGATATCACCATCTTTACACAAAGAAGGTTCAGACAGATTAATCTTCCAATATCTTCGGCTAAAGTAAGATGATGAAGTGCCACCATCAGCAAAATCCACTGCTGAAAGAAGCTGCAGTAAACACCTCTTCTCATAAATTGATGGACAGGTTGAGAGGACAGCATCTGCAGCTTTTACAGCTGTAACGGCCACCCATTCTGCTATAACTGACACCTCTTTGGAAGAATTTAGTTGAGTATGAGAGGCTTCATCTTTTATTCTTGCTGAAAACGATGCCAAATGTGCAGAAGCCTCGGACAGACGCATTTGAGAAAATGCCTTTCAAGGGTAACACAGAAATGCTCAAATTAGTTGAATATTACTTGCAAATTAAATCATGATGCATTGACACTCAGTTCTCCTGCATGTTCGAAAAAAAAATCACAAACTAAATAAACTATTACTACTAACCTGGAGAGAACGGATGAAGGAAAGAAGGGAGCAGGAAGGCAAAAACATTTCAAAAGCTCTAAGTAATGGTAGAAACAGTTGTTGTTCACAAAGCACTGCTACCATGTTTGATAAAGATGCAAGCCTTTCATCAATATCAACAGACATTATGGTTTCTCCAGAGATTGGCTTTCCTCTTTCCTGATGATCATCAATATAGGTAGGATTGGAAGTTGCAGCAGAATCTGGCCCACATGTGCTATCTAGTGAGAAACATATTGCGAGCTTTTCCTGTGAGGCTTCCAGGAACCGTCTTCGCTTTGGATTCTTCCTGTTATAACGAAATTCAACATTTCTGCCAGAACTTGGCAATTTATTTGTGGCCTCAACAGCAGATCCAACATTCTTTGCTATTTTCGAAGAAACATCATCCACCTTGATCGAGGACATCTCCCTTAAGATGAGCGACAAACACGAAGGCAACAAAATTACACAGTAGAACAACAATGAAGCATGTGAAATATTGTTAGCAAAAAAAAAAATCATACTATGCTCAAGTTATTACCTTGCAGCTGTAATCTCAAGCCAAACACTTACGCATGAGAGAGGAGTTACATCTGGAAAGCATGAAGCAATCATGGCAAGCAAAGACCACTGCATTTGTTTTGCTTTAATCAGGAGTGCCTCCCCAGGTTTTTTTTGCTTTTCACAGACTCCAAGAATGCAGAAAAGTTCCATGGGATTATTGCCATCAACAGCAGAGAAAGATGAATAACTGCTTCCTGAAGATATATTACCAGATGCTTTCCTTCTAAGTGACATCATATTTTTCAGAACAGTCAGTATGTGAGTCCTCAATCTTGAATCCCTGATCTCTTTGGCTGCCTGAACAGTGAACAAAACACCAACGGCAATAAATTAGTATGTGGTATTTGCAGCTAAAGTTGTGGTACAAAGATATAAAAGAAATTACCACTTCAATAACAACTTCAATAGGAAATCCAGCTATCTGAGCTTCTGTTAAAAAGCCAACCTGCCAAAAGCACAATTACAATCAGTGTGGGAACTTATCTAAATAACAAAAAAAAAACTAAAAACATAGCAACCAAGAGAAGAAAAAAATTAATACCCAATCATTGTCATTGGCCAGTAAAGCAAGATATTTTGTACTTAGTGGGAGATGGTGTGCCTGACAGAATTCAGTAACCAAATTCCAGTATTGACTTGCTTCATTCTGTTGCGATCTGTAAAGAGACGCATTACCAACACCAGTCAAAAGCCAAATTCCACTTCTGAATTTGGTACAATATGGAGAACCATAGCACTCATAATCATACTAACCTCATAAAATTTTGTACATTTTTTAATTTAGGAATACACTTTTCATTTCTCCACTTACTCTGTAAATAGATTATGTTGCATTGGGCAATGTTTCTTTAAATGTTTTGAACTTCAATTATCCATATATTAGTAAATATGTGATGAACTGAGTAAAAGTGATACTAATATTTTATTCATAAAATTATTCCCTTATACAATATTGTCATAATATTTACGAATATATTGCCTGCTGGGTAGTATTCGCAATGTCTGAAGCATCATAAATTTATATGAAGGTGGCAGACTGATGCTTTGGCTCTTTATGCGTGTGTCACTTTCTTATAATTTTTCTTTTCTCCAAAACAGGTGGCTCCACTAGCTATTACAAACTTTGAGGACTCGACTCTAGTTGCTTCCTGTATATTCTTGTTGGAACTTTGTGGCCTGTGTGCCAACATGCTTCGTTTAGATATTGCTGCACTACGACGCATCTCTTCCTACTACAAGTCAGTTCAAGAAAATAAGCATGCTGATCTATCTTCACCAAAGGCCCCAGAGCTCCATGTGCAGTCCCATGGAGCTGGCATAGGTCCTGCTCTAGCTCGAGCACTAGCTGAAGATTATGTCCAATCTGATCATCTGCATGTTTTGGAGCAGACTCAAACCTCGATGGCTTCCAAGAAGGAACAGCCACAACATCCTCTTATTGCTATTCTGCAGCACCTTGAAAAAGCAAGTTTGCCATCATTGGAGGAAGATAAAACTTGTGGAATTTGGCTTTTGACTGGTGTTGGTAATGCGTCTCTTTACAGATCGCAACAGAATGAAGCAAGTCAATACTGGAATTTGGTTACTGAATTCTGTCAGGCACACCATCTCCCACTAAGTACAAAATATCTTGCTTTACTGGCCAATGACAATGATTGGGTATTAATTTTTTTCTTCTCTTGGTTGCTATGTTTTTTAGTTTTTTTTTTTGTTATTTAGATAAGTTCCCACACTGATTGTAATTGTGCTTTTGGCAGGTTGGCTTTTTAACAGAAGCTCAGATAGCTGGATTTCCTATTGAAGTTGTTATTGAAGTGGTAATTTCTTTTATATCTTTGTACCACAACTTTAGCTGCAAATACCACATACTAATTTATTGCCGTTGGTGTTTTGTTCACTGTTCAGGCAGCCAAAGAGATCAGGGATTCAAGATTGAGGACTCACATACTGACTGTTCTGAAAAATATGATGTCACTTAGAAGGAAAGCATCTGGTAATATATCTTCAGGAAGCAGTTATTCATCTTTCTCTGCTGTTGATGGCAATAATCCCATGGAACTTTTCTGCATTCTTGGAGTCTGTGAAAAGCAAAAAAAACCTGGGGAGGCACTCCTGATTAAAGCAAAACAAATGCAGTGGTCTTTGCTTGCCATGATTGCTTCATGCTTTCCAGATGTAACTCCTCTCTCATGCGTAAGTGTTTGGCTTGAGATTACAGCTGCAAGGTAATAACTTGAGCATAGTATGATTTTTTTTTTTGCTAACAATATTTCACATGCTTCATTGTTGTTCTACTGTGTAATTTTGTTGCCTTCGTGTTTGTCGCTCATCTTAAGGGAGATGTCCTCGATCAAGGTGGATGATGTTTCTTCGAAAATAGCAAAGAATGTTGGATCTGCTGTTGAGGCCACAAATAAATTGCCAAGTTCTGGCAGAAATGTTGAATTTCGTTATAACAGGAAGAATCCAAAGCGAAGACGGTTCCTGGAAGCCTCACAGGAAAAGCTCGCAATATGTTTCTCACTAGATAGCACATGTGGGCCAGATTCTGCTGCAACTTCCAATCCTACCTATATTGATGATCATCAGGAAAGAGGAAAGCCAATCTCTGGAGAAACCATAATGTCTGTTGATATTGATGAAAGGCTTGCATCTTTATCAAACATGGTAGCAGTGCTTTGTGAACAACAACTGTTTCTACCATTACTTAGAGCTTTTGAAATGTTTTTGCCTTCCTGCTCCCTTCTTTCCTTCATCCGTTCTCTCCAGGTTAGTAGTAATAGTTTATTTAGTTTGTGATTTTTTTTTTCGAACATGCAGGAGAACTGAGTGTCAATGCATCATGATTTAATTTGCAAGTAATATTCAACTAATTTGAGCATTTCTGTGTTACCCTTGAAAGGCATTTTCTCAAATGCGTCTGTCCGAGGCTTCTGCACATTTGGCATCGTTTTCAGCAAGAATAAAAGATGAAGCCTCTCATACTCAACTAAATTCTTCCAAAGAGGTGTCAGTTATAGCAGAATGGGTGGCCGTTACAGCTGTAAAAGCTGCAGATGCTGTCCTCTCAACCTGTCCATCAATTTATGAGAAGAGGTGTTTACTGCAGCTTCTTTCAGCAGTGGATTTTGCTGATGGTGGCACTTCATCATCTTACTTTAGCCGAAGATATTGGAAGATTAATCTGTCTGAACCTTCTTTGTGTAAAGATGGTGATATCTACAACTGGAATGATTTGATGGATGATGCTTCTCTTTTGACATCATTAGAAAAGGACGGTCAATGGGAGCAAGCTCGAACTTGGGCAAGACAACTGGAGTCAAGTGGCATAGCTTGGGAGTCTACTCTTGACCATGTCACTGAATCACAGGTATGTGGCTTCCCCCTTAATTTCTGTATAGTCCATCTATTATATCTATACAAATGAAATTACGAGTTTCAACTTGTACACCTGATCACTTTTTTTGACACATCTTGTCTTACCATATATGAATTTAATTGTTATCATTAGTGTTTGAATTTACACAGCTCTTTTAGTACCATTCGTCAATGACAGGCAGCTTAGTACCATCCCCAAACCATCGCACATGTTTGCTGTCTGAGATAAATTGTACTACTTGTGTCCAAAAAAATGCAATTCTAGGTTTGGCCTATGCCAAACTATCTTAAAATTTGACTATGTTTACAGAAAATAGTATCAACATTTATGACTCCAAATAGGTATACTATGAAAGTATGTTCGATGATTAATTTAATGATACTTTTTTGGCATCATAAATATCAGTACCTTTTGTATACATTTGGTCAAACTTAAGATGGTTTGATTTAGGGCAAAGCTAGAATTGCATTCTTTCGGGACGGAGGGGCCCATGTGACATCATAATTGCCCTTCATGCCATAAATTAGTCCAATGTGTAAATTTTCTAATAACATTCCCAAATTGAACATAAAGATCCATCACAATGACAACCATGCCGCTGCCCTCCCCTGCTGCATGCTCGCCCACTGTTCGCATCACACAAATTCTGCTTCCTCGGTGCTATGGCCTTCCACTGGAAGCACTGTTGCCACCCTTGCTGGCAATTTGTGAAACATAAGTTTGTTGGATATATATAGAAATTATAAATATCACTAACTACTTGGGAAGCATCAGGTAAACAAGAGTACATTGGTGCACATATGCACAAATCAATCTCATCGCATGGATGCAATCTGAATGGCCTGAGTGAGCGGGAAATCCCCTCATCTATCTTATTCTTATGCAGATTTAGGCTCAGTTGGATTTCGTCCAATTAAAAGGTGAACACATCATGAAGGGATTCCCTGGTTCAGATTCAATCTGATGGATGAGATTAGTTTGTGTGTATGTGCACCAATATACTCTTGTGCACCTGATATTTAATAAACTATTTTATTTAACAAAAAATAGATATTCCATTTTTGTCTTGACATGAGTTTTGCATGCACAATAATGGAAAAAAAAACCAGAATCACAACCAATCATGATCACTATACTACATTGCCATTGGTGTACAGTAAGGATTTTATGGTGAGTCAGGTCAATCATGTGCAGCTACGAAGTGATGTATCATCCGTATACCCCCAAAACCATCTTTGTAATCACCATGAACCAATTGTGGATACATAATTAACATTCATCACTACATTTTGACATTCTCAGTATGGTCTTCTTATGTTATTGCTGACATCCAGCTGCGGGACATGTGTAGGCAGAAGCCATGGTTGCTGAATGGAAGGAGTTTCTTTGGGATATCCCACAAGAACGTGCAGCCTTGTGGGGTCACTGCCAATCTCTCTTTATGAGATATTCTTTCCCTCCTTTTAAGGTATTCTTTTCGATAAGTAAAATGCACAGAAACGCTGTACTCCCTCCATTTGAATGCAAGGTGTCCTAGTTCTATGCACATATATTAAGGAGGCATTAAGATGATTTCTACCAAAGAAACAAACATGAAATGATCAATGCCATCTAGCTGCTGCATGTGTGGAGAAAATCTTGCTTGCATTATTTGTTAGACCACGTTTATTGCTGGCAGCTTTTCAGTTCCATTGAAAGCTAACCCATTAATAAGGGCATATTAGGAACACTCATAGATGCATGCTTGGAGAATGTAGTATGCCTTGTAAAATAAAAAAGAACTGCCTCAGATCCTAAACGCCTTGTATTATGAAATGGAGGGAGTATTTGTTTTCCCTTATCCTTGTAAATCACTAAATTGTATGTCCATTCGCTGTACATGCAGGCTGGATTATTTTTCCTTAAGCATGCCGAGGCAGTAGGAAAAGAGATACCAGCACGAGAGCTTCATGAAATACTATTGCTTTCTCTACAATGGCTAAGTGGAACTATGACTAAATCCCCTCCGTAAGCTTCATTTTTCCTTATTTATGTTCACATTGTGCTCACTAGTTTCTAACAGAATCATGTCATAAAATGAACGAGATAAAATAACCAGACCTGTGATGGGCTAATCATATCGCAGCTATTTGCTACTTCCAGTGACTGAAGTATCGAAAGAGCCTGTGTGTCAAAGCATGACAAACTGATCTCTCCGCTACTGCTGCTATTGGCGATTCTTAAAGCAACATCAACAAGGACAAGTTCTTCAGGAATATATGATGGAGACAGCTTTTGTTGGAGTTGCTTAGCAGCAGTTATTTGCCCAAATTCCAGTAAGGAGAGCACAGCCTTCTCCATATCTACAGGCTTAACATTTTGTTCCCAGCCAGATAAAGATGCTTCCATTTTTGCAAATTCCTCTTCAGAAAGTAAATTTCTAGCTTGTTCTCCCAATCTTTGAACTATGAAAACTGTTAGAATTGTTATCCAGATCGTTAGTTCTACTTTCAATATTGTCATTGGCCCCTCGTCTAAGTGGTGAATTTGTTTCACCCTTCGCTTTGCTCTCGTGTTATTTATTGTTGTTGAAGATGCTTCGCTGTTAGACTCAAAGGGTTGCACATGTTGGCTTGATAAACTGTCCTGTGTGCCATTCCTTTCTGTAACTTTCATGTGCGGCGAGCTCATATTACTGTCTATTTTTGTGATGACATCAGCAGTCTGTTCTATAATACTGCTACTGTTTCCAACAGCTATGTTATGAGCAACAGCAGAAGTGGCAAATTCACCATCAGCCTTAGATTGACTCTCTGACTCAACAGCCAGGAGCCACACCCTAGTCTCAATTTCCCGCAAAAGATGAAGAGGATAGACCCTGCAAAAAGGGAAGTGCTAATCAGCAACGGGATGATAAGATTGAGCACAATGTGAACATAAATAAGGAAAAATGAAGCTTACGGAGGGGATTTAGTCATAGTTCCACTTAGCCATTGTAGAGAAAGCAATAGTATTTCATGAAGCTCTCGTGCTGGTATCTCTTTTCCTACTGCCTCGGCATGCTTAAGGAAAAATAATCCAGCCTGCATGTACAGCGAATGGACATACAATTTAGTGATTTACAAGGATAAGGGAAAACAAATACTCCCTCCATTTCATAATACAAGGCGTTTAGGATCTGAGGCAGTTCTTTTTTTATTTTACAAGGCATACTACATTCTCCAAGCATGCATCTATGAGTGTTCCTAATATGCCCTTATTAATGGGTTAGCTTTCAATGGAACTGAAAAGCTGCCAGCAATAAACGTGGTCTAACAAATAATGCAAGCAAGATTTTCTCCACACATGCAGCAGCTAGATGGCATTGATCATTTCATGTTTGTTTCTTTGGTAGAAATCATCTTAATGCCTCCTTAATATATGTGCATAGAACTAGGACACCTTGCATTCAAATGGAGGGAGTACAGCGTTTCTGTGCATTTTACTTATCGAAAAGAATACCTTAAAAGGAGGGAAAGAATATCTCATAAAGAGAGATTGGCAGTGACCCCACAAGGCTGCACGTTCTTGTGGGATATCCCAAAGAAACTCCTTCCATTCAGCAACCATGGCTTCTGCCTACACATGTCCCGCAGCTGGATGTCAGCAATAACATAAGAAGACCATACTGAGAATGTCAAAATGTAGTGATGAATGTTAATTATGTATCATCCGTATACCCCCCAAAACCATCTTTGTAATCACCATGAACCAATTGTGGATACATAATTAACATTCATCACTACATTTTGACATTCTCAGTATGGTCTTCTTATGTTATTGCTGACATCCAGCTGCGGGACATGTGTAGGCAGAAGCCATGGTTGCTGAATGGAAGGAGTTTCTTTGGGATATCCCACAAGAACGTGCAGCCTTGTGGGGTCACTGCCAATCTCTCTTTATGAGATATTCTTTCCCTCCTTTTAAGGTATTCTTTTCGATAAGTAAAATGCACAGAAACGCTGTACTCCCTCCATTTGAATGCAAGGTGTCCTAGTTCTATGCACATATATTAAGGAGGCATTAAGATGATTTCTACCAAAGAAACAAACATGAAATGATCAATGCCATCTAGCTGCTGCATGTGTGGAGAAAATCTTGCTTGCATTATTTGTTAGACCACGTTTATTGCTGGCAGCTTTTCAGTTCCATTGAAAGCTAACCCATTAATAAGGGCATATTAGGAACACTCATAGATGCATGCTTGGAGAATGTAGTATGCCTTGTAAAATAAAAAAAGAACTGCCTCAGATCCTAAACGCCTTGTATTATGAAATGGAGGGAGTATTTGTTTTCCCTTATCCTTGTAAATCACTAAATTGTATGTCCATTCGCTGTACATGCAGGCTGGATTATTTTTCCTTAAGCATGCCGAGGCAGTAGGAAAAGAGATACCAGCACGAGAGCTTCATGAAATACTATTGCTTTCTCTACAATGGCTAAGTGGAACTATGACTAAATCCCCTCCGTAAGCTTCATTTTTCCTTATTTATGTTCACATTGTGCTCAATCTTATCATCCCGTTGCTGATTAGCACTTCCCTTTTTGCAGGGTCTATCCTCTTCATCTTTTGCGGGAAATTGAGACTAGGGTGTGGCTCCTGGCTGTTGAGTCAGAGAGTCAATCTAAGGCTGATGGTGAATTTGCCACTTCTGCTGTTGCTCATAACATAGCTGTTGGAAACAGTAGCAGTATTATAGAACAGACTGCTGATGTCATCACAAAAATAGACAGTAATATGAGCTCGCCGCACATGAAAGTTACAGAAAGGAATGGCACACAGGGACAGTTTATCAAGCCAACATGTGCAACCCTTTGAGTCTAACAGCGAAGCATCTTCAACAACAATAAATAACACGAGAGCAAAGCGAAGGGTGAAAACAAATTCACCACTTAGACGAGGGGCCAATGACAATATTGAAAGTAGAACTAACGATCTGGATAACAATTCTAACAGTTTTCATAGTTCAAAGATTGGAGAACAAGCTAGAAATTTACTTTCTGAAGAGGAATTTGCAAAAATGGAAGCATCTTTATCTGGCTGGGAACAAAATGTTAAGCCTGTAGATATGGAGAAGGCTGTGCTCTCCTTACTGGAATTTGGGCAAATAACTGCTGCTAAGCAACTCCAACAAAAGCTGTCTCCATCATATATTCCTGAAGAACTTGTCCTTGTTGATGTTGCTTTAAGAATCGCCAATAGCAGCAGTAGCGGAGAGATCAGTTTGTCATGCTTTGACACACAGGCTCTTTCGATACTTCAGTCACTGGAAGTAGCAAATAGCTGCGATATGATTAGCCCATCACAGGTCTGGTTATTTTATCTCGTTCATTTTATGACATGATTCTGTTAGAAACTAGTGAGCACAATGTGAACATAAATAAGGAAAAATGAAGCTTACGGAGGGGATTTAGTCATAGTTCCACTTAGCCATTGTAGAGAAAGCAATAGTATTTCATGAAGCTCTCGTGCTGGTATCTCTTTTCCTACTGCCTCGGCATGCTTAAGGAAAAATAATCCAGCCTGCATGTACAGCGAATGGACATACAATTTAGTGATTTACAAGGATAAGGGAAAACAAATACTCCCTCCATTTCATAATACAAGGCGTTTAGGATCTGAGGCAGTTCTTTTTTTATTTTACAAGGCATACTACATTCTCCAAGCATGCATCTATGAGTGTTCCTAATATGCCCTTATTAATGGGTTAGCTTTCAATGGAACTGAAAAGCTGCCAGCAATAAACGTGGTCTAACAAATAATGCAAGCAAGATTTTCTCCACACATGCAGCAGCTAGATGGCATTGATCATTTCATGTTTGTTTCTTTGGTAGAAATCATCTTAATGCCTCCTTAATATATGTGCATAGAACTAGGACACCTTGCATTCAAATGGAGGGAGTACAGCGTTTCTGTGCATTTTACTTATCGAAAAGAATACCTTAAAAGGAGGGAAAGAATATCTCATAAAGAGAGATTGGCAGTGACCCCACAAGGCTGCACGTTCTTGTGGGATATCCCAAAGAAACTCCTTCCATTCAGCAACCATGGCTTCTGCCTACACATGTCCCGCAGCTGGATGTCAGCAATAACATAAGAAGACCATACTGAGAATGTCAAAATGTAGTGATGAATGTTAATTATGTATCCACAATTGGTTCATGGTGATTACAAAGATGGTTTTGGGGGTATACGGATGATACATCACTTCGTAGCTGCACATGATTGACCTGACTCACCATAAAATCCTTACTGTACACCAATGGCAATGTAGTATAGTGATCATGATTGGTTGTGATTCTGGTTTTTTTTTCCATTATTGTGCATGCAAAACTCATGTCAAGACAAAAATGGAATATCTATTTTTTGTTAAATAAAATAGTTTATTAAATATCAGGTGCACAAGAGTATATTGGTGCACATACACACAAACTAATCTCATCCATCAGATTGAATCTGAACCAGGGAATCCCTTCATGATGTGTTCACCTTTTAATTGGACGAAATCCAACTGAGCCTAAATCTGCATAAGAATAAGATAGATGAGGGGATTTCCCGCTCACTCAGGCCATTCAGATTGCATCCATGCGATGAGATTGATTTGTGCATATGTGCACCAATTGTACTCTTGTTTACCTGATGCTTCCCCAAGTAGTTAGTGATATTTATAATTTCTATATATATCCAACAAACTTATGTTTCACAAATTGCCAGCAAGGTGGCAACAGTGCTTCCAGTGGAAGGCCATAGCACCGAGGAAGCAGAATTTGTGTGATGCGAACAGTGGGCGAGCATGCAGCAGGGGAGGGCAGCGGCATGGTTGTCATTGTGATGGATCTTTATGTTCAATTTGGGAATGTTATTAGAAAATTTACACATTGGACTAATTTATGGCATGAAGGGCAATTATGATGTCACATGGGCCCCTCCGTCCCGAAAAGAATGCAATTCTAGCTTTGCCCTAAATCAAACCATCTTAAGTTTGACCAAATGTATACAAAAGGTACTGATATTTATGATGCAAAAAAGTATCATTAAATTAATCATCGAACATACTTTCATAGTATACCTATTTGGAGTCATAAATGTTGATACTATTTTCTGTAAACATAGTCAAATTTTAAGATAGTTTGGCATAGGCCAAACCTAGAATTGCATTTTTTTGGACACAAGTAGTACAATTTATCTCAGACAGCAAACATGTGCGATGGTTTGGGGATGGTACTAAGCTGCCTGTCATTGACGAATGGTACTAAAAGAGCTGTGTAAATTCAAACACTAATGATAACAATTAAATTCATATATGGTAAGACAAGATGTGTCAAAAAAAGTGATCAGGTGTACAAGTTGAAACTCGTAATTTCATTTGTATAGATATAATAGATGGACTATACAGAAATTAAGGGGGAAGCCACATACCTGTGATTCAGTGACATGGTCAAGAGTAGACTCCCAAGCTATGCCACTTGACTCCAGTTGTCTTGCCCAAGTTCGAGCTTGCTCCCATTGACCGTCCTTTTCTAATGATGTCAAAAGAGAAGCATCATCCATCAAATCATTCCAGTTGTAGATATCACCATCTTTACACAAAGAAGGTTCAGACAGATTAATCTTCCAATATCTTCGGCTAAAGTAAGATGATGAAGTGCCACCATCAGCAAAATCCA
>JAHUYU010001023.1:0-16511 GCA_030439765.1 Tripidium arundinaceum | reverse complement strand
TTGGATCGCGCACGAAATTGCCTTCTCTTGATTTCTCCACATTTATGTTGGGCCAGGAAGATGAAATTGATTATTTTGAGCCCAACTTTATACGTTGGGTATTGGCCCTAGTTCGTGTCGTGGATTTGGCCTTCTTCCCATTCTCCAACTTGGGCTGCGCGAATACTCTTTGTTGATTGCGCATTTTCCCGAGTTTTACACTAATTCCACACTTAAGTCTTGCAAAAAAGTAATCTTCCAATACATGTGGAACTAGGTGAATATCAAAGACATATGCATGTAAAACATGTGTTTTTCTCTACTTTTAATACAAGTTGGTGATATTAAATAGGTCATTAGTAACCGCCAACAATCACCTAGACGTGGCGCCACGTTGAATGATGGCAACTTGTAGATACATGTGTAAACACTCTCTAGAGTTAGAACTATAAATATAGCCGCAATCTCGGTAATAGCCAACCCTATGTAAAGGTTCAGTCAACTAGTTCTTCTCTTTTGCTGCTTTTCTCCCCTAAAGATAAGGTCTAGTGTGAGGCCGTTGAGGCAAGGGGCGTGTGGAGACTACCTCACAGCTTAGAGAAAGTGTTGAGGGCCCTATGAGGGAAGTATGAGTGGTGAGGCATATGATGAGAACAAGAGAACATGAGTGTGAGTGTGGGGTGATTTTGGGGAATGGAGTATTATATTACTTATTGCTACGACTTGCGCGCTAAGGACATAAATAACAACAAAATTATTAGGATAACCATATCTCATCATTTTTCTGTTGTTCACAAAAGCTCTTGTAGGTGCTGACCATGGTCTACACACATCTACTTGTATGCAGATTTTCTAACTTGCAGAGATATTTGAAAATAGTAGTCGGGTTACATTGACACTCAACAGTGCTTGCGAGATGGTGTTCCATCAAGTTTCATTGCTTACAATAGGACTTTGGTGTTTCTTCCTGATTTAGCCCAAGAGATACCCAACCTAATTTAATAACCATATTTATTTACTTTGATGTTTGTATGAATTTTGTTATCAGTTGAAAAATGGATGTTTGTGGTAGCTGAGATAATATGAAAGTATCGTAGAGGGATAAAAACAGAATCTTTTCTTTGGAAAAATTCTGATTCATTTTAGTTTTGTCCATATATATGAACAAGTGTTTCTATACACTTGTAACGACCAACGAGTTTCGATGTCCATGACAACAGAGGGGCGGGGAACGATGACAGATGAAGAGACTTGTAAAAACAAACCAAAGAAGGAAGAAAGTCTCTCTGAGGAAGATAGAGATAGAGATTCCGCTTGTCGATCGGAAGTATTCCATCTGTTCCAAAATAATCGCACGTCTCACTCTTCCTGAGGAGTCAAACTTTTTAAAATAAATACATGAATATTTATAATGTATAATAAATATCATTAGATTAAACATAGAGTATACTTTCATAATATATTTATTTAGAACAAATGTTGATAATATTTTCTATATTTTTAGTCAAACGTAAAAAAAATTAAACTTCCCAACAAGCGAGATGTACATTTATACGCAGGGTGCAGTGAAAAAGCATTTCTCCAAGCAGCCTAAAAGACGCGTGCCGGACGGAAGTCAACATCCAGTGGCATGGCATGCGTGACCCGGCCGACGAGCCGAGATTTCAACATCAGCGGCGGCTATTCCGTGCGCGTCTCTGGGGCAGGCAGGCAGCAGGCAGGAATGTGGTCCGATCCCGTGCAAACTGAACAACTTAGATTAGAATCATCTGAAGATTAGAAGATTTAGAACTCCACATTGTATCATTAGATTAGTAACAAGAGAGGAAAGAGTTGAAGTAGTACCAGAGATCGATTGTCTCTTCAAGAGTTCTAGTTCTACTTCTAGCTCTAGTTCTAGTTCTAGTTCATCTTCAAGAAGGATTGCCGGGTTTGTCGGCTTCTTCTACTTGTACCTCTACGATCTGAGTTCTAGTTGGAGAACAAGGTTCGTGTTTATCTTTATTTCAAGTGTTTGATTTATTTGATTCTACTTATTGTTTACTTGTGGGTTCGTCGTCTTTTCTAGTAGCAGATATTCTAGTAGGTAGGGGCGACCCGGCGCACTACTAGAGTAGTATTTAATAGCGTAGACGTGGTGTCTAGGCTAGAGATTACCTTCATTTGCTGCGTAATCCACGGTAGAGGGGTAGGTGGCAGGTGGTGACAGCCCTGTTCATCCCTTGTATTCCCTCACGTCCGGTTACGGAGTAGAGCTTTACACTGGAGGGACTTGGCAGACCAGGTCTAAGCCAGAGCCTGAAGCAAATAAATTGTAACTATAGTCAATTTGATTAAATACTTTGTTTAGAGATAAAACCTTGTTACTTAATATTAAATCTTCTAGTCAATTGGGAGACTCGTTAGGAATAATTAAGTCATTCGTTCCCTGAGGATTACGATACCTTGAATACTCTAGGCGAAGTGCTACAGCGGTAGTTCCGTGCGCTTGCGAAATCTTTCTACATACGTTAAGAAATACCAACAAGCATTTCTAGCACCATTGCCGGGGAACGGTTGTCGTAGTTATCTCTGAACCGAGTCCACCCGTGTATCATTTACCCTTTCTTTTGACAAAAACAAAATAGTTATTTCTTTTATCTTTGTCACCATGAAGCCAACATGTTTTCCAAACCCTTCCGCTTCAAAGGGGGAGTTCCCTGAGCCACCTTCAAAACCTAACCGTTCATCTGGCTATAAACTCCACCCTAGTTTAAAAGCTATGGTTCGGGCACAACCCTTCTTAGGGCATGACAATGAAAATTCTTGCCATCACCTATGAGATTTTGAGAAAATGTGTTCGTGCCTGAGCATCTCAGGCATGACACAGGAAACACTAAGGTGGGAATTGTTTCCCTTTTCTCTCACGGGAAAGGCGAAGCAATGGTACACTCAAGCCGTAGAGAGTACGAATGGGGATTGGGAAGAATTTAAAGACAAGTTTCATCTTGCATTCTTCCCTATGTCCCGTATCGTCTCTCTACCAAGGGCGATCCTCGATTTCGAGCAGTACGAGAAAGAGTCCATAGGTGCAGCTTGGGCCAGGTTTTTAGTGTTAATACACTCTAGCCCAGACATGTCTTTACCCGATGGCATTTTGTTGTGTTTTTTTTGTTCGGGTCTTGACATAGATGCTGACCTATGCCTAGACGTGACTGCCGGAGACCAGTTTACACACAAACCCATGGCGGAACAAGTGAAATTCCTTGAAAATTTCTTAGAAAGACACATTTCTTCCATCATGAAAACTAGAACCCTCCACGCCAAAGTCATGTCGAGTGATGAGGAGTCCCCAACAGTCGAATCCAAACACGTAGCATCCTTAGATTCGACTTATGAGCCCTCAACCGAACCACGAACACCGAAGGAAAGAGTAATTCATCCTTCGGAGTTACCTATCCATTTCAAGGATTATGGCAATACCTCGAAACTCTTTAGACACGAAAAGCTTACACTTCCTTCGGAGAAAGCTTCTCCTAGAGCTGAACCCTCAAAGGAATGGTTAATGGAAGTGAAACATTCTTCTGAAGCAATTCGGATTCTTTCACCTTCCACAACCATGCCTTGTTCATTAAGGGGAACTGTCATAGAAGCCCTGCACAACCCCACGGTCGAGACTAATATTATGTCATAATTCCTTGCGGAAACCCTTTTGGGCAAAATGCCGCTAGTCTCGACCAACAAACTCTTCAAAAGTCCATTGGGACTAATCTTTGAGTGTTGTGGGATTGCCAGGTCCGTGCCAATCACAATTGACAAAACCGAGGTTCGCTTGGACTTCCATATCTATTCCATCTTTGAATTTGATCTTCTTATAGGCTGCCCTTTTAAAGAACTTTTTCAAGAAAAACTTTCCCAAGGGATCCTAAATGACCCGTTCAAGGAGGTGAAGTTCATATCTCCGTTCGTTTCATCTAAACTTGCTTATGAAACTAAACGACCATCATCACCCTTGCTCGAACTCAAGACTTGTCCCTCTGGCCATCTAAATGAAAACATCTGTGCCATGGACAATCCTTTAGCACCAACTCTGGAGACCAAGAAGGATTCCACTTATGAGCATAAAAACTTCTCTTTCAAAATCCCTCAAGATTCATGCTTACTTTTGGGGTTTCCAGAGTTGGTGCTAAAGGATTGTCCATGGCACAGATGTTTTCATTTAGATGGCCAGAGGGACAAGTCTTGAGTTCGAGCAAGGGTGATGATGGTCGTTTAGTTTCATAAGCAAGTTTAGATGAAACGAACGGAGATATGAACTTCACCTCCTTGAACGGGTCATTTAGGATCCCTTGGGAAAGTTTTTCTTGAAAAAGTTCTTTAAAAGGGCAGCCTATAAGAAGATCAAATTCAAAGATGGAATAGATATGGAAGTCCAAGCGAACCTCGGTTTTGTCAATTGTGATTGGCACGGACCTGGCAATCCCACAACACTCAAAGATTAGTCCCAATGGACTTTTGAAGAGTTTGTTGGTCGAGACTAGCGGCATTTTGCCCAAAAGGGTTTCCGCAAGGAATTATGACATAATATTAGTCTCGACCGTGGGGTTGTGCAGGGCTTCTATGACAGTTCCCCTTAATGAACAAGGCATGGTTGTGGAAGGTGAAAGAATCCGAATTGCTTCAGAAGAATGTTTCACTTCCATTAACCATTCCTTTGAGGGTTCAGCTCTAGGAGAAGCTTTCTCCGAAGGAAGTGTAAGCTTTTCGTGTCTAAAGAGTTTCGAGGTATTGCCATAATCCTTGAAATGGATAGGTAACTCCGAAGGATGAATTACTCTTTCCTTCGGTGTTCGTGGTTCGGTTGAGGGCTCATAAGTCGAATCTAAGGATGCTACGTGTTTGGATTCGACTGTTGGGGACTCCTCATCACTCGACATGACTTTGGCGTGGAGGGTTCTAGTTTTCATGATGGAAGAAATGTGTCTTTCTAAGAAATTTTCAAGGAATTTCACTTGTTCCGCCATGGGTTTGTGTGTAAACTGGTCTCCGGCAGTCACGTCTAGGCATAGGTCAGCATCTATGTCAAGACCCGAACAAAAAAAACACAACAAAATGCCATCGGGTAAAGACATGTCTGGGCTAGAGTGTATTAACACTAAAAACCTGGCCCAAGCTGCACCTATGGACTCTTTCTCGTACTGCTCGAAATCGAGGATCGCCCTTGGTAGAGAGACGATACGGGACATAGGGAAGAATGCAAGATGAAACTTGTCTTTAAATTCTTCCCAATCCCCATTCGTACTCTCTACGGCTTGAGTGTACCATTGCTTCGCCTTTCCCGTGAGAGAAAAGGGAAACAATTCCCACCTTAGTGTTTCCTGTGTCATGCCTGAGATGCTCAGGCACGAACACATTTTCTCAAAATCTCATAGGTGATGGCAAGAATTTTCATTGTCATGCCCTAAGAAGGGTTGTGCCCGAACCATAGCTTTTAAACTAGGGTGGAGTTTATAGCCAGATGAACGGTTAGGTTTTGAAGGTGGCTCAGGGAACTCCCCCTTTGAAGCGGAAGGGTTTGGAAAACATGTTGGCTTCATGGTGACAAAGATAAAAGAAATAACTATTTTGTTTTTGTCAAAAGAAAGGGTAAATGATACACGGGTGGACTCGGTTCAGAGATAACTACGACAACCGTTCCCCGGCAATGGTGCTAGAAATGCTTGTTGGTATTTCTTAACGTATGTAGAAAGATTTCGCAAGCGCACGGAACTACCGCTGTAGCACTTCGCCTAGAGTATTCAAGGTATCGTAATCCTCAGGGAACGAATGACTTAATTATTCCTAACGAGTCTCCCAATTGACTAGAAGATTTAATATTAAGTAACAAGGTTTTATCTCTAAACAAAGTATTTAATCAAATTGACTATAGTTACAATTTATTTGCTTCAGGCTCTGGCTTAGACCTGGTCTGCCAAGTCCCTCCAGTGTAAAGCTCTACTCCGTAACCGGACGTGAGGGAATACAAGGGATGAACAGGGCTGTCACCACCTGCCACCTACCCCTCTACCGTGGATTACGCAGCAAATGAAGGTAATCTCTAGCCTAGACACCACGTCTACGCTATTAAATACTACTCTAGTAGTGCGCCGGGTCGCCCCTACCTACTAGAATATCTGCTACTAGAAAAGACGACGAACCCACAAGTAAACAATAAGTAGAATCAAATAAATCAAACACTTGAAATAAAGATAAACACGAACCTTGTTCTCCAACTAGAACTCAGATCGTAGAGGTACAAGTAGAAGAAGCCGACAAACCCGGCAATCCTTCTTGAAGATGAACTAGAACTAGAACTAGAGCTAGAAGTAGAACTAGAACTCTTGAAGAGACAATCGATCTCTGGTACTACTTCAACTCTTTCCTCTCTTGTTACTAATCTAATGATACAATGTGGAGTTCTAAATCTTCTAATCTTCAGATGATTCTAATCTAAGTTGTTCAGTTTGCACGGGATCGGACCACATTCCTGCCTGCTGCCTGCCTGCCCCAGAGACGCGCACGGAATAGCCGCCGCTGATGTTGAAATCTCGGCTCGTCGGCCGGGTCACGCATGCCATGCCACTGGATGTTGACTTCCGTCCGGCACGCGTCTTTTAGGCTGCTTGGAGAAATGCTTTTTCACTGCACCCTGCGTATAAATGTACATCTCGCTTGTTGGGAAGTTTAATTTTTTTTACGTTTGACTAAAAATATAGAAAATATTATCAACATTTGTTCTAAATAAATATATTATGAAAGTATACTCTATGTTTAATCTAATGATATTTATTATACATTATAAATATTCATGTATTTATTTTAAAAAGTTTGACTCCTCAGGAAGAGTGAGACGTGCGATTATTTTGGAACAGATGGAATACTTCCGATCGACAAGCGGAATCTCTATCTCTATCTTCCTCAGAGAGACTTTCTTCCTTCTTTGGTTTGTTTTTACAAGTCTCTTCATCTGTCATCGTTCCCCGCCCCTCTGTTGTCATGGACATCGAAACTCGTTGGTCGTTACAAGTGTATAGAAACACTTGTTCATATATATGGACAAAACTAAAATGAATCAGAATTTTTCCAAAGAAAAGATTCTGTTTTTATCCCTCTACGATACTTTCATATTATCTCAGCTACCACAAACATCCATTTTTCAACTGATAACAAAATTCATACAAACATCAAAGTAAATAAATATGGTTATTAAATTAGGTTGGGTATCTCTTGGGCTAAATCAGGAAGAAACACCAAAGTCCTATTGTAAGCAATGAAACTTGATGGAACACCATCTCGCAAGCACTGTTGAGTGTCAATGTAACCCGACTACTATTTTCAAATATCTCTGCAAGTTAGAAAATCTGCATACAAGTAGATGTGTGTAGACCATGGTCAGCACCTACAAGAGCTTTTGTGAACAACAGAAAAATGATGAGATATGGTTATCCTAATAATTTTGTTGTTATTTATGTCCTTAGCGCGCAAGTCGTAGCAATAAGTAATATAATACTCCATTCCCCAAAATCACCCCACACTCACACTCATGTTCTCTTGTTCTCATCATATGCCTCACCACTCATACTTCCCTCATAGGGCCCTCAACACTTTCTCTAAGCTGTGAGGTAGTCTCCACACGCCCCTTGCCTCAACGGCCTCACACTAGACCTTATCTTTAGGGGAGAAAAGCAGCAAAAGAGAAGAACTAGTTGACTGAACCTTTACATAGGGTTGGCTATTACCGAGATTGCGGCTATATTTATAGTTCTAACTCTAGAGAGTGTTTACACATGTATCTACAAGTTGCCATCATTCAACGTGGCGCCACGTCTAGGTGATTGTTGGCGGTTACTAATGACCTATTTAATATCACCAACTTGTATTAAAAGTAGAGAAAACACATGTTTTACATGCATATGTCTTTGATATTCACCTAGTTCCACATGTATTGGAAGATTACTTTTTTGCAAGACTTAAGTGTGGAATTAGTGTAAAACTCGGGAAAATGCGCAATCAACAAAGAGTATTCGCGCAGCCCAAGTTGGAGAATGGGAAGAAGGCCAAATCCACGACACGAACTAGGGCCAATACCCAACGTATAAAGTTGGGCTCAAAATAATCAATTTCATCTTCCTGGCCCAACATAAATGTGGAGAAATCAAGAGAAGGCAATTTCGTGCGCGATCCAAGGTGAATAACTGACATGGAAGAGGTCCAGGCCAATTCAAGAACCCACCAGACAAAGTCGGTGGCGAGAGGGGCCACCAGGGGGTTGGCCGACCCCTGGAGCGGTCGCCCCCCTAGCACCGCCTCTAGCGACCGACCTTCGCGTGGCGGTTCATTGGCGGTTCCTGAGGTCGGTTACGTGGGGGATACGCTTCTTTACCGCCTTAGCACGACTATTTAAAGACTTGAAATCCTTCTCAAGAAGAACAACTTAGATAGAATCATCTGAAGATTAGAAGATTTAGAACTCCACATTGTATCATTAGATTAGTAACAAGAGAGGAAAGAGTTGAAGTAGTACCAGAGATCGATTGTCTCTTCAAGAGTTCTAGTTCTACTTCTAGCTCTAGTTCTAGTTCTAGTTCATCTTCAAGAAGGATTGCCGGGTTTGTCGGCTTCTTCTACTTGTACCTCTACGATCTGAGTTCTAGTTGGAGAACAAGGTTCGTGTTTATCTTTATTTCAAGTGTTTGATTTATTTGATTCTACTTATTGTTTACTTGTGGGTTCGTCGTCTTTTCTAGTAGCAGATATTCTAGTAGGTAGGGGCGACCCGGCGCACTACTAGAGTAGTATTTAATAGCGTAGACGTGGTGTCTAGGCTAGAGATTACCTTCATTTGCTGCGTAATCCACGGTAGAGGGGTAGGTGGCAAGGTGGTGACAGCCCTGTTCATCCCTTGTATTCCCTCACGTCCGGTTACGGAGTAGAGCTTTACACTGGAGGGACTTGGCAGACCAGGTCTAAGCCAGAGCCTGAAGCAAATAAATTGTAACTATAGTCAATTTGATTAAATACTTTGTTTAGAGATAAAACCTTGTTACTTAATATTAAATCTTCTAGTCAATTGGGAGACTCGTTAGGAATAATTAAGTCATTCGTTCCCTGAGGATTACGATACCTTGAATACTCTAGGCGAAGTGCTACAGCGGTAGTTCCGTGCGCTTGCGAAATCTTTCTACATACGTTAAGAAATACCAACAAGCATTTCTAGCACCATTGCCGGGGAACGGTTGTCGTAGTTATCTCTGAACCGAGTCCACCCGTGTATCATTTACCCTTTCTTTTGACAAAAACAAAATAGTTATTTCTTTTATCTTTGTCACCATGAAGCCAACATGTTTTCCAAACCCTTCCGCTTCAAAGGGGGAGTTCCCTGAGCCACCTTCAAAACCTAACCGTTCATCTGGCTATAAACTCCACCCTAGTTTAAAAGCTATGGTTCGGGCACAACCCTTCTTAGGGCATGACAATGAAAATTCTTGCCATCACCTATGAGATTTTGAGAAAATGTGTTCGTGCCTGAGCATCTCAGGCATGACACAGGAAACACTAAGGTGGGAATTGTTTCCCTTTTCTCTCACGGGAAAGGCGAAGCAATGGTACACTCAAGCCGTAGAGAGTACGAATGGGGATTGGGAAGAATTTAAAGACAAGTTTCATCTTGCATTCTTCCCTATGTCCCGTATCGTCTCTCTACCAAGGGCGATCCTCGATTTCGAGCAGTACGAGAAAGAGTCCATAGGTGCAGCTTGGGCCAGGTTTTTAGTGTTAATACACTCTAGCCCAGACATGTCTTTACCCGATGGCATTTTGTTGTGTTTTTTTTGTTCGGGTCTTGACATAGATGCTGACCTATGCCTAGACGTGACTGCCGGAGACCAGTTTACACACAAACCCATGGCGGAACAAGTGAAATTCCTTGAAAATTTCTTAGAAAGACACATTTCTTCCATCATGAAAACTAGAACCCTCCACGCCAAAGTCATGTCGAGTGATGAGGAGTCCCCAACAGTCGAATCCAAACACGTAGCATCCTTAGATTCGACTTATGAGCCCTCAACCGAACCACGAACACCGAAGGAAAGAGTAATTCATCCTTCGGAGTTACCTATCCATTTCAAGGATTATGGCAATACCTCGAAACTCTTTAGACACGAAAAGCTTACACTTCCTTCGGAGAAAGCTTCTCCTAGAGCTGAACCCTCAAAGGAATGGTTAATGGAAGTGAAACATTCTTCTGAAGCAATTCGGATTCTTTCACCTTCCACAACCATGCCTTGTTCATTAAGGGGAACTGTCATAGAAGCCCTGCACAACCCCACGGTCGAGACTAATATTATGTCATAATTCCTTGCGGAAACCCTTTTGGGCAAAATGCCGCTAGTCTCGACCAACAAACTCTTCAAAAGTCCATTGGGACTAATCTTTGAGTGTTGTGGGATTGCCAGGTCCGTGCCAATCACAATTGACAAAACCGAGGTTCGCTTGGACTTCCATATCTATTCATCTTTGAATTTGATCTTCTTATAGGCTGCCCTTTTAAAGAACTTTTTCAAGAAAAACTTTCCCAAGGGATCCTAAATGACCCGTTCAAGGAGGTGAAGTTCATATCTCCGTTCGTTTCATCTAAACTTGCTTATGAAACTAAACGACCATCATCACCCTTGCTCGAACTCAAGACTTGTCCCTCTGGCCATCTAAATGAAAACATCTGTGCCATGGACAATCCTTTAGCACCAACTCTGGAGACCAAGAAGGATTCCACTTATGAGCATAAAAACTTCTCTTTCAAAATCCCTCAAGATTCATGCTTACTTTTGGGGTTTCCAGAGTTGGTGCTAAAGGATTGTCCATGGCACAGATGTTTTCATTTAGATGGCCAGAGGGACAAGTCTTGAGTTCGAGCAAGGGTGATGATGGTCGTTTAGTTTCATAAGCAAGTTTAGATGAAACGAACGGAGATATGAACTTCACCTCCTTGAACGGGTCATTTAGGATCCCTTGGGAAAGTTTTTCTTGAAAAAGTTCTTTAAAAGGGCAGCCTATAAGAAGATCAAATTCAAAGATGGAATAGATATGGAAGTCCAAGCGAACCTCGGTTTTGTCAATTGTGATTGGCACGGACCTGGCAATCCCACAACACTCAAAGATTAGTCCCAATGGACTTTTGAAGAGTTTGTTGGTCGAGACTAGCGGCATTTTGCCCAAAAGGGTTTCCGCAAGGAATTATGACATAATATTAGTCTCGACCGTGGGGTTGTGCAGGGCTTCTATGACAGTTCCCCTTAATGAACAAGGCATGGTTGTGGAAGGTGAAAGAATCCGAATTGCTTCAGAAGAATGTTTCACTTCCATTAACCATTCCTTTGAGGGTTCAGCTCTAGGAGAAGCTTTCTCCGAAGGAAGTGTAAGCTTTTCGTGTCTAAAGAGTTTCGAGGTATTGCCATAATCCTTGAAATGGATAGGTAACTCCGAAGGATGAATTACTCTTTCCTTCGGTGTTCGTGGTTCGGTTGAGGGCTCATAAGTCGAATCTAAGGATGCTACGTGTTTGGATTCGACTGTTGGGGACTCCTCATCACTCGACATGACTTTGGCGTGGAGGGTTCTAGTTTTCATGATGGAAGAAATGTGTCTTTCTAAGAAATTTTCAAGGAATTTCACTTGTTCCGCCATGGGTTTGTGTGTAAACTGGTCTCCGGCAGTCACGTCTAGGCATAGGTCAGCATCTATGTCAAGACCCGAACAAAAAAAACACAACAAAATGCCATCGGGTAAAGACATGTCTGGGCTAGAGTGTATTAACACTAAAAACCTGGCCCAAGCTGCACCTATGGACTCTTTCTCGTACTGCTCGAAATCGAGGATCGCCCTTGGTAGAGAGACGATACGGGACATAGGGAAGAATGCAAGATGAAACTTGTCTTTAAATTCTTCCCAATCCCCATTCGTACTCTCTACGGCTTGAGTGTACCATTGCTTCGCCTTTCCCGTGAGAGAAAAGGGAAACAATTCCCACCTTAGTGTTTCCTGTGTCATGCCTGAGATGCTCAGGCACGAAACACATTTTCTCAAAATCTCATAGGTGATGGCAAGAATTTTCATTGTCATGCCCTAAGAAGGGTTGTGCCCGAACCATAGCTTTTAAACTAGGGTGGAGTTTATAGCCAGATGAACGGTTAGGTTTTGAAGGTGGCTCAGGGAACTCCCCCTTTGAAGCGGAAGGGTTTGGAAAACATGTTGGCTTCATGGTGACAAAGATAAAAGAAATAACTATTTTGTTTTTGTCAAAAGAAAGGGTAAATGATACACGGGTGGACTCGGTTCAGAGATAACTACGACAACCGTTCCCCGGCAATGGTGCTAGAAATGCTTGTTGGTATTTCTTAACGTATGTAGAAAGATTTCGCAAGCGCACGGAACTACCGCTGTAGCACTTCGCCTAGAGTATTCAAGGTATCGTAATCCTCAGGGAACGAATGACTTAATTATTCCTAACGAGTCTCCCAATTGACTAGAAGATTTAATATTAAGTAACAAGGTTTTATCTCTAAACAAAGTATTTAATCAAATTGACTATAGTTACAATTTATTTGCTTCAGGCTCTGGCTTAGACCTGGTCTGCCAAGTCCCTCCAGTGTAAAGCTCTACTCCGTAACCGGACGTGAGGGAATACAAGGGATGAACAGGGCTGTCACCACCTGCCACCTACCCCTCTACCGTGGATTACGCAGCAAATGAAGGTAATCTCTAGCCTAGACACCACGTCTACGCTATTAAATACTACTCTAGTAGTGCGCCGGGTCGCCCCTACCTACTAGAATATCTGCTACTAGAAAAGACGACGAACCCACAAGTAAACAATAAGTAGAATCAAATAAATCAAACACTTGAAATAAAGATAAACACGAACCTTGTTCTCCAACTAGAACTCAGATCGTAGAGGTACAAGTAGAAGAAGCCGACAAACCCGGCAATCCTTCTTGAAGATGAACTAGAACTAGAACTAGAGCTAGAAGTAGAACTAGAACTCTTGAAGAGACAATCGATCTCTGGTACTACTTCAACTCTTTCCTCTCTTGTTACTAATCTAATGATACAATGTGGAGTTCTAAATCTTCTAATCTTCAGATGATTCTAATCTAAGTTGTTCTTCTTGAGAAGGATTTCAAGTCTTTAAATAGTCGTGCTAAGGCGGTAAAGAAGCGTATCCCCCACGTAACCGACCTCAGGAACCGCCAATGAACCGCCACGCGAAGGTCGGTCGCTAGAGGCGGTGCTAGGGGGGCGACCGCTCCAGGGGTCGGCCAACCCCTGGTGGCCCCTCTCGCCACCGACTTTGTCTGGTGGGTTCTTGAATTGGCCTGGACCTCTTCCATGTCAGTTATTCACCTTGGATCGCGCACGAAATTGCCTTCTCTTGATTTCTCCACATTTATGTTGGGCCAGGAAGATGAAATTGATTATTTTGAGCCCAACTTTATACGTTGGGTATTGGCCCTAGTTCGTGTCGTGGATTTGGTCTTCTTCCCATTCTCCAACTTGGGCTGCGCGAATACTCTTTGTTGATTGCGCATTTTCCCGAGTTTTACACTAATTCCACACTTAAGTCTTGCAAAAAAGTAATCTTCCAATACATGTGGAACTAGGTGAATATCAAAGACATATGCATGTAAAACATGTGTTTTTCTCTACTTTTAATACAAGTTGGTGATATTAAATAGGTCATTAGTAACCGCCAACAATCACCTAGACGTGGCGCCACGTTGAATGATGGCAACTTGTAGATACATGTGTAAACACTCTCTAGAGTTAGAACTATAAATATAGCCGCAATCTCGGTAATAGCCCAACCCTATGTAAAGGTTCAGTCAACTAGTTCTTCTCTTTTGCTGCTTTTCTCCCCTAAAGATAAGGTCTAGTGTGAGGCCGTTGAGGCAAGGGGCGTGTGGAGACTACCTCACAGCTTAGAGAAAGTGTTGAGGGCCCTATGAGGGAAGTATGAGTGGTGAGGCATATGATGAGAACAAGAGAACATGAGTGTGAGTGTGGGGTGATTTTGGGGAATGGAGTATTATATTACTTATTGCTACGACTTGCGCGCTAAGGACATAAATAACAACAAAATTATTAGGATAACCATATCTCATCATTTTTCTGTTGTTCACAAAAGCTCTTGTAGGTGCTGACCATGGTCTACACACATCTACTTGTATGCAGATTTTCTAACTTGCAGAGATATTTGAAAATAGTAGTCGGGTTACATTGACACTCAACAGTGCTTGCGAGATGGTGTTCCATCAAGTTTCATTGCTTACAATAGGACTTTGGTGTTTCTTCCTGATTTAGCCCAAGAGATACCCAACCTAATTTAATAACCATATTTATTTACTTTGATGTTTGTATGAATTTTGTTATCAGTTGAAAAATGGATGTTTGTGGTAGCTGAGATAATATGAAAGTATCGTAGAGGGATAAAAACAGAATCTTTTCTTTGGAAAAATTCTGATTCATTTTAGTTTTGTCCATATATATGAACAAGTGTTTCTATACACTTGTAACGACCAACGAGTTTCGATGTCCATGACAACAGAGGGGCGGGGAACGATGACAGATGAAGAGACTTGTAAAAACAAACCAAAGAAGGAAGAAAGTCTCTCTGAGGAAGATAGAGATAGAGATTCCGCTTGTCGATCGGAAGTATTCCATCTGTTCCAAAATAATCGCACGTCTCACTCTTCCTGAGGAGTCAAACTTTTTAAAATAAATACATGAATATTTATAATGTATAATAAATATCATTAGATTAAACATAGAGTATACTTTCATAATATATTTATTTAGAACAAATGTTGATAATATTTTCTATATTTTTAGTCAAACGTAAAAAAAATTAAACTTCCCAACAAGCGAGATGTACATTTATACGCAGGGTGCAGTGAAAAAGCATTTCTCCAAGCAGCCTAAAAGACGCGTGCCGGACGGAAGTCAACATCCAGTGGCATGGCATGCGTGACCCGGCCGACGAGCCGAGATTTCAACATCAGCGGCGGCTATTCCGTGCGCGTCTCTGGGGCAGGCAGGCAGCAGGCAGGAATGTGGTCCGATCCCGTGCAAACTGAACAACTCACGCTCCAAGCAACGAGACATCAACAAATGTCGTCCATCGGAAAAGGGTGATGAATGGTGACAAGGTTCGTGTTTATCTTTATTTCAAGTGTTTGATTTATTTGATTCTACTTATTGTTTACTTGTGGGTTCGTCGTCTTTTCTAGTAGCAGATATTCTAGTAGGTAGGGGCGACCCGGCGCACTACTAGAGTAGTATTTAATAGCGTAGACGTGGTGTCTAGGCTAGAGATTACCTTCATTTGCTGCGTAATCCACGGTAGAGGGGTAGGTGGCAGGTGGTGACAGCCCTGTTCATCCCTTGTATTCCCTCACGTCCGGTTACGGAGTAGAGCTTTACACTGGAGGGACTTGGCAGACCAGGTCTAAGCCAGAGCCTGAAGCAAATAAATTGTAACTATAGTCAATTTGATTAAATACTTTGTTTAGAGATAAAACCTTGTTACTTAATATTAAATCTTCTAGTCAATTGGGAGACTCGTTAGGAATAATTAAGTCATTCGTTCCCTGCCCCTCTGTTGTCATGGACATCGAAACTCGTTGGTCGTTACAAGTGTATAGAAACACTTGTTCATATATATGGACAAAACTAAAATGAATCAGAATTTTTCCAAAGAAAAGATTCTGTTTTTATCCCTCTACGATACTTTCATATTATCTCAGCTACCACAAACATCCATTTTTCAACTGATAACAAAATTCATACAAACATCAAAGTAAATAAATATGGTTATTAAATTAGGTTGGGTATCTCTTGGGCTAAATCAGGAAGAAACACCAAAGTCCTATTGTAAGCAATGAAACTTGATGGAACACCATCTCGCAAGCACTGTTGAGTGTCAATGTAACCCGACTACTATTTTCAAATATCTCTGCAAGTTAGAAAATCTGCATACAAGTAGATGTGTGTAGACCATGGTCAGCACCTACAAGAGCTTTTGTGAACAACAGAAAAATGATGAGATATGGTTATCCTAATAATTTTGTTGTTATTTATGTCCTTAGCGCGCAAGTCGTAGCAATAAGTAATATAATACTCCATTCCCCAAAATCACCCCACACTCACACTCATGTTCTCTTGTTCTCATCATATGCCTCACCACTCATACTTCCCTCATAGGGCCCTCAACACTTTCTCTAAGCTGTGAGGTAGTCTCCACACGCCCCTTGCCTCAACGGCCTCACACTAGACCTTATCTTTAGGGGAGAAAAGCAGCAAAAGAGAAGAACTAGTTGACTGAACCTTTACATAGGTTGGCTATTACCGAGATTGCGGCTATATTTATAGTTCTAACTCTAGAGAGTGTTTACACATGTATCTACAAGTTGCCATCATTCAACGTGGCGCCACGTCTAGGTGATTGTTGGCGGTTACTAATG
>JAHUYU010002251.1:0-17104 GCA_030439765.1 Tripidium arundinaceum | reverse complement strand
GGGCACAAGAACCCCTCACAAATGAATCCTAGATTGGGGGCGGACACAATCACCAAATCCCCTCACCAATCAATCAAGCACCAACCGTCTAGGTGATGGCAATCACCAAGAGTAATAAGAAATACTCAATCACAATCACCACCTAGTGCCACCAAATGCAAGAACGAATGCAAGAACACAAAGCACTAGGGTTTCCCCAAATCCTCTCTCAAAATAGCACCAAGATTTGAGAGGGAGAGGAAGGGGAAGGAGGAGTTCGAGCATGGATTCAACTTGTCTCACTCAAATCTCAAGCACTAGGGTTTCCTCAAATCCTCTCTCAAAATACCACCAAGATTTGAGAGGGAGAGGAAAGGGAAGGAGGAGCTCGAGCTTGGATTCAACGTTTCTCACTCAAATCTCTTCTCTCAACTTGAATCTTCCAAAGATTTGGAGCTAGGAGCAAGAGAGAGGGAGGAGAGAGCCTTGGGAGCTTGGACGCACCTTTCTCTGAGTTGGGGGCGTCAATAATGGAGGTTGCAACGGATAGAAGTGAGGAGGGCGGCTTATAAAGCCCGCAGAAAAACTGACCGTTGCGCACAGCACCGGTGCTACCGGTAATGACCGGTACTACCGGTCCACCAAGACAACACTGCCCAGATCTAGATCTGGACGGCAGAAGCACTGCACACGAGGCGTCACCGGTACTACCAGTCCTTCACCGGTACTACCGGTAGGCTAGGGTTTGGTTAGATTCAAACCGAAGGCGGCTGAAACACTGTTCACGGGCGGCACCGGTACTACCAGTACCCCACCGGTACTACCGGTAGGCTACCCGGAAGCGACTGAAGAAAGCGGCACTGGTACTACCGGTACCCCACTGGTACTACCGTCCCGAACCGGTACTACCGACCTTGTACCGGTACTACCGGTCCAAACAGTACCACGACACGCTAAAACGACCGTAACTTCTTGCTCCGAAGTCTGATTTCGATGATCTTGGACATTTTGGAAAGCTTATTCAGAGGACTACACAATCCATATGAATACATGATCCAAAGCACAATGGATCAAAGCAGGTTTCCAATCCAAGGCCATCCTAAAGTTAGAAGCATACTGAAAAAACATTTTCTCACTTCAAACTTCTTCTCCTTTGCAAAAGTGCTAACACCACCAAGTGTACACCGCCATGTGCATGTGTGTTAGCTTTTCACAAACATATTTCAAAGGATTTTCACTCATATCACCACATCACTAAGCGAGATTAGAGATGCATATGAACTCACACTTAGTGGCACTAGATAACCATTGCAATTAAATATTTCCCCTCTTTATAGTACGTTTATCTATTCTAAATGTGATCACACTCTCTATAGTGTCTTGATCACCAAAAAACAAAGTGGCTCCTATGATATACCTTTGACTTGAGCCTTTTTGTTTTTCTCTTTCTTCTTTTCCGAGTTGTGGAGCACTTGATCTATCTCTTGATCATCACTTGGTCTTACACTGCCTCCGTATGCCATGTCTCCACCACTTGATCACTTCCTCGTGAATAACCCTAGCTTGATCATCACACTTAGTGACAAGGGTTAGTACACATAGGTTTCATCAATTAACCAAAACCAAACTAGGGCTTTCAATCTCCCCCTTTTTGGTAATTGATGACAACCTTCACAAAGATATGAAATGAATTGAAATTTTGATTTCATGTTGCTTGCCCATTCAAGATACACATGGAGATCATTAGGATGGACAAGTTTCATGAATCAAGTTGGTATCATTAGCTCCCCCTACATATGTGCCAAGAGTTTGGTTTTTCCAAAGCTTGCACATATACATCGGATTAGCAAGTTGGGAGAGTAATGCATACCAAGGATGCTAAGGTGTAAAGAAATGGACCTTTGAAGCGTGATACCATTGGAGTGCGTCCTCGAACCATCCTTAGCACCATGGTTAACTAGATACCAATTGGGAAACTTCTCAAAGAAGCTTGCAACACTAGAACACCTCGTGAGATTAACATTAAAGCAAAGAGGCTCCTAGTACAACTTGAAAGCATACGGTATCTAGCTACAACCTATCCATGCTAGATGATCATTTCATCAATCAAGTCTAAACTAGCATACACCAAGCAACATACCACTTGTAAAATAAACAACTTGTGCAAATGCAAGCAAACATATGTCAATGCACAATCGAATGCAACAATCAAGTTTATGAGCTTGCTCCCCCTACTTAGGTGCATCAAAATGTTAATTGATCCCCTTCCTTTATCATGTTTTCTTTACTTCTCCCCCTATCTCTTGACTTTATGTATATCTTTGTGACCAATTTCTCCCCCTTTGTCAATAATTACCATAAAGGGTGTGTCAAGATTTAGATAGTCATTTCAAACCAATGGGGTGAATAAGTGTGTGTGAGGATCATTTTTCTCAATTGGTTCAACACTAGGATTGCAAGCTCACAAACATGTTATATGCCACCACTAGATCATATCAAGCATAGAAACAATAGTGGTACCATATAAGCATCAAATTCATGTTGTTTTCCATGAATGAGCCTATTCAAGAAAAGAATAGCCTATTTAAGTAAGAGAGATGTCTATATGCTCTAAATCAAGTCTACCAAGATATGAATGCATATGCCAAACAATGTCACCTTTGCTTTGGTCGAAGTAGAGGCATTTCACATATGGGGGTGTTTCAACTCATGTTGGAGAAGTCAATGATGTTCAACTCATTTCGAAGTTTGCAAAATCTCTTCTCATCAAGTGGTTTGGTGAAGGTGTCGGCAAGTTGATCTTCAGTACCCACACTCTCAATTGTAATGTCGCCCTTGTTTTGATGATCACGGATGAAGTGATGGCTAACGTCAATATGCTTTGTCCTTGAGTGTTGAACCGGGTTATTGGTTAGCTTGATTGCACTCTCATTGTCACATAGCAATGGCACTTGCTTGAATTTGACTCCAAAGTCACTAAAAGTTGCTTTCATCCATAGCAATTGTGCACAACAACTACCGGCGGAAATGTACTCGGCCTCGGTGGTTGAAAGTGCAACACTATTTTGCTTCTTTGATGACCATGACACTAGTGATCTTCCAAGCAATTGACAAGTGCCCGAGGTGCTCTTCCTATCAACCTTGCAACCGGCATAGTCGGAGTCTGAATATCCAATCAACTCAAATTGTGACCCCTTTGGTTACCATAAGCCAACATTTTGTGTATGCTTCAAATATCTCAATATTCTCTTAGTAGCCTTCAAGTGACTCTCTCTCGGTGAAGCTTGAAACCTTGCACACATGCATACACTAAACATCACATCCGGCCTTGAAGCGGTCACATACAATAGACTTCCAATCATTGACCGATAAAGCTTTTGATCCACCATGTTGCCACTTGCATCACTATCCAAGTGTCCATTTGTACCCATAGGTGTTGTGATTGGCTTTGATTCATCTAACCCAAACTTCTTGAGCATGTCTTTGATGTACTTGCCTTGACTCACAAAAGTGCCATTCTTCATTTGCTTGATTTGGAGACCAAGAAAGTAACTCAACTCGCCAATCATGGACATCTCAAACTCTTTTGCCATCATTACTCCAAACTCTTCACAAAAATCTTGGTTGGTTGATCCAAAGATGATATCAACCACATAGATTTGCAACACAAATAAGTCTTGTCCAATCTTCTTAGTGAAAAGAGTTGTATCTACCTTCCCCATTTTGAACCCTTTTGATAGAAGGAAATCCCTCAATCTCTCATACCATGCTCTTGGTGCTTGCTTCAAACCATACAATGCCTTTCTCAACTTGTATACATGGTTGGGCTTTTTGATATCTTCAAATCCGGGGGGTTGCTCAACATACACTAGCTCTTGGATGTATCCGTTTAGAAATGCACTCTTGACATCCATTTGATACAACTTGATGTTGTGGGCACATGCATAAGCTAGAAGGATCCGAATTGCTTCCAATCTTGCAACCGGTGCATATGTTTCTCCAAAGTCCAATCCTTCCACTTGAGTGTATCCTTGTGCCACTAATCTTGCCTTGTTCCTTACCACAATGCCATGTTCATCTTGCTTGTTTCTAAACACCCACTTTGTGCCAATGACATTGTAGTTGTTGGGTCTTTCTACCAATTCCCAAACTTGATTTCTTTCAAAGTTGTTGAGCTCTTCATGCATTGCATTGACCCAGTCACAATCATTCAATGCTTCTTCTATCTTGGTTGGCTCAATGGATGACACAAATGAATAATGCTCACAAAAGGATAGCTAGCCTTGATCTTGTTTGAACACCACTTCTAATATCACCGACAACTTGGTCTAATGGATGATCTCTTGCAATATGAGTGGGTTGGAGCACTTGACCTTGGTTGCCTAGATTTGGTTGATCATTTGCATGTCTTGCTTGACTTGAACTTGCAACTTGTAGATCTTGAGCTTGTTGGTCTTGAGATTGATCATGGGAACCACTGGTGTTTGCTTCATCATTTCTTTGCACACTTGGAGGTGGGAGCACTTGATTCTTGTCATCTTCCACTTCTATCACCTCCTTTGGCCTAATATCACCAATGTCCATGTTCTTCATTGCATTGACCAATTGGACTCCTCTCACATCATCTAGATTTTCTTTCTCGTCTTGAGAGCCATTGGTTTCATCAAACTCAACATCATGCACTTCCTCAACTAGCTTGGTGGTATAGTTCCATACTCTATATTCTTTGCTTGTTGTGGAGTAACCGAGCAAGAACCCTTCATCACATTTCTTCTCAAACTTTCCAAGTCTTGTGCCCTTCTTCAAGATATAGCACTTGCACCCAAAGACTCTAAAGTATGCAATGTTGGGCTTTCTTCCATTGAGCAGCTCATATGGAGTCTTTTTCAAGAGAGGATGGCGATACAATCTATTGGAGCAATAACATGCCGTGTTGATTGCTTCGGCCCAAAAGTTATCACTCACATTATATTCACTAAGCATGCTTCTTGCCATGTCAATAAGAGTGATAACTTTTGGGCCGAAGCAATCAACACGGCATGTTATTGCTCCAATAGATTGTATCGCCATCCTCTCTTGAAAAAGACTCCATATGAGCTGCTCAATGGAAGAAAGCCCAACATTGCATACTTTAGAGTCTTTGGGTGCAAGTGCTATATCTTGAAGAAGGGCACAAGACTTGGAAAGTTTGAGAAGAAATGTGATGAAGGGTTCTTGCTCGGTTACTCCACAACAAGCAAAGAATATAGAGTATGGAACTATACCACCAAGCTAGTTGAGGAAGTGCATGATGTTGAGTTTGATGAAACCAATGGCTCTCAAGACGAGAAAGAAAATCTAGATGATGTGAGAGGAGTCCAATTGGTCAATGCAATGAAGAACATGGACATTGGTGATATTAGGCCAAAGGAGGTGATAGAAGTGGAAGATGACAAGAATCAAGTGCTCCCACCTCCAAGTGTGCAAAGAAATGATGAAGCAAACACCAGTGGTTCCCATGATCAATCTCAAGACCAACAAGCTCAAGATCTACAAGTTGCAAGTTCAAGTCAAGCAAGACATGCAAATGATCAACCAAATCTAGGCAACCAAGGTCAAGTGCTCCAACCCACTCATATTGCAAGAGATCATCCATTAGACCAAGTTGTCGGTGATATTAGAAGTGGTGTTCAAACAAGATCAAGGCTAGCATCCTTTTGTGAGCATTATTCATTTGTGTCATCCATTGAGCCAACCAAGATAGAAGAAGCATTGAATGATTGTGACTGGGTCAATGCAATGCATGAAGAGCTCAACAACTTTGAAAGAAATCAAGTTTGGGAATTGGTAGAAAGACCCAACAACTACAATGTCATTGGCACAAAGTGGGTGTTTAGAAACAAGCAAGATGAACATGGCATTGTGGTAAGGAACAAGGCAAGATTAGTGGCACAAGGATACACTCAAGTGGAAGGATTGGACTTTGGAGAAACATATGCACCGGTTGCAAGATTGGAAGCAATTCGGATCCTTCTAGCTTATGCATGTGCCCACAACATCAAGTTGTATCAAATGGATGTCAAGAGTGCATTTCTAAACGGATACATCCAAGAGCTAGTGTATGTTGAGCAACCCCCCGGATTTGAAGATATCAAAAAGCCCAACCATGTATACAAGTTGAGAAAGGCATTGTATGGTTTGAAGCAAGCACCAAGAGCATGGTATGAGAGATTGAGGGATTTCCTTCTATCAAAAGGGTTCAAAATGGGGAAGGTAGATACAACTCTTTTCACTAAGAAGATTGGACAAGACTTATTTGTGTTGCAAATCTATGTGGTTGATATCATCTTTGGATCAACCAACCAAGATTTTTGTGAAGAGTTTGGAGTAATGATGGCAAAAGAGTTTTGAGATGTCCATGATTGGCGAGTTGAGTTACTTTCTTGGTCTCCAAATCAAGCAAATGAAGAATGGCACTTTTGTGAGTCAAGGCAAGTACATCAAAGACATGCTCAAGAAGTTTGGGTTAGATGAATCAAAGCCAATCACAACACCTATGGGTACAAATGGACACTTGGATAGTGATGCAAGTGGCAACATGGTGGATCAAAAGCTTTATCGGTCAATGATTGGAAGTCTATTGTATGTGACCGCTTCAAGGCCGGATGTGATGTTTAGTGTATGCATGTGTGCAAGGTTTCAAGCTTCACCGAGAGAGAGTCACTTGAAGGCTACTAAGAGAATATTGAGATATTTGAAGCATACACAAAATGTTGGCTTATGGTAACCAAAGGGGTCACAATTTGAGTTGATTGGATATTCAGACTCCGACTATGCCGGTTGCAAGGTTGATAGGAAGAGCACCTCGGGCACTTGTCAATTGCTTGGAAGATCACTAGTGTCATGGTCATCAAAGAAGCAAAATAGTGTTGCACTTTCAACCACCGAGGCCGAGTACATTTCCGCCGGTAGTTGTTGTGCACAATTGCTATGGATGAAAGCAACTTTTAGTGACTTTGGAGTCAAATTCAAGCAAGTGCCATTGCTATGTGACAATGAGAGTGCAATCAAGCTAACCAATAACCCGGTTCAACACTCAAGGACAAAGCATATTGACGTTAGCCATCACTTCATCCGTGATCATCAAAACAAGGGCGACATTACAATTGAGAGTGTGGGTACTGAAGATCAACTTGCCGACACCTTCACCAAACCACTTGATGAGAAGAGATTTTGCAAACTTCGAAATGAGTTGAACATCATTGACTTCTCCAACATGAGTTGAAACACCCCCATATGTGAAATGCCTCTACTTCGACCAAAGCAAAGGTGACATTGTTTGGCATATGCATTCATATCTTGGTAGACTTGATTTAGAGCATATAGACATCTCTCTTACTTAAATAGGCTATTCTTTTCTTGAATAGGCTCATTCATGGAAAACAACATGAATTTGATGCTTATATGGTACCACTATTGTTTCTATGCTTGATATGATCTAGTGGTGGCATATAACATGTTTGTGAGCTTGCAATCCTAGTGTTGAACCAATTGAGAAAAATGATCCTCACACACACTTATTCACCCCATTGGTTTGAAATGACTATCTAAATCTTGACACACCCTTTATGGTAATTATTGACAAAGGGGGAGAAATTGGTCACAAAGATATACATAAAGTCAAGAGATAGGGGGAGAAGTAAAGAAAACATGATAAAGGAAGGGGATCAATTAACATTTTGATGCACCTAAGTAGGGGGAGCAAGCTCATAAACTTGATTGTTGCATTCGATTGTGCATTGACATATGTTTGCTTGCATTTGCACAAGTTGTTTATTTTACAAGTGGTATGTTGCTTGGTGTATGCTAGTTTAGACTTGATTGATGAAATGATCATCTAGCATGGATAGGTTGTAGCTAGATACCGTATGCTTTCAAGTTGTACTAGGAGCCTCTTTGCTTTAATGTTAATCTCACGAGGTGTTCTAGTGTTGCAAGCTTCTTTGAGAAGTTTCCCAATTGGTATCTAGTTAACCATGGTGCTAAGGATGGTTCGAGGACGCACTCCAATGGTATCACGCTTCAAAGGTCCATTCTTTACACCTTAGCATCCTTGGTATGCATTACTCTCCCAACTTGCTAATCCGATGTATATGTGCAAGCTTTGGAAAAACCAAACTCTTGGCACATATGTAGGGGAGCTAATGATACCAACTTGATTCATGAAAACTTGTCCATCCTAATGATCTCCATGTGTATCTTGAATGGGCAAGCAACATGAAATCAAAATTTCAATTCATTTCATATCTTTGTGAAGGTTGTCATCAATTACCAAAAAGGGGGAGATTGAAAGCCCTAGTTTGGTTTTGGTTAATTGATGAAACCTATGTGTACTAACCCTTGTCACTAAGTGTGATGATCAAGCTAGGGTTATTCACGAGGAAGTGATCAAGTGGTGGAGACATGGCATACGGAGGCAGTGTAAGACCAAGTGATGATCAAGAGATAGATCAAGTGCTCCACAACTCGGAAAAGAAGAAAGAGAAAAACAAAAAGGCTCAAGTCAAAGGTATATCATAGGAGCCACTTTGTTTTTTGGTGATCAAGACACTATAGAGAGTGTGATCACATTTAGAATAGATAAACGTACTATAAAGAGGGGAAATATTTAATTGCAATGGTTATCTAGTGCCACTAAGTGTGAGTTCATATGCATCTCTAATCTCGCTTAGTGATGTGGTGATATGAGTGAAAATCCTTTGAAATATGTTTGTGAAAAGCTAACACACATGCACATGGCGGTGTACACTTGGTGGTGTTAGCACTTTTGCAAAGGAGAAGAAGTTTGAAGTGAGAAAATGTTTTTTCAGTATGCTTCTAACTTTAGGATGGCCTTGGATTGGAAACCTGCTTTGATCCATTGTGCTTTGGGATCATGTATTCATATGGATTGTGTAGTCCTCTGAATAAGCTTTCCAAAATGTCCAAGATCATCGAAATCAGACTTCGGAGCAAGAAGTTACGGTCGTTTTAGCGTGTCGTGGTACTGTTTGGACCGGTAGTACCGGTACAAGGTCGGTAGTACCGGTTCGGGACCGGTAGTACCAGTGGGGTACCGGTAGTACCAGTGCCGCTTTCTTCAGTCGCTTCCGGGTAGCCTACCGGTAGTACCGGTGGGGGTACTGGTAGTACCGGTGCCGCCCGTGAACAGTGTTTCAGCCGCCTTCGGTTTGAATCTAAACCAAACCCTAGCCTACCGGTAGTACCGGTGAAGGACTGGTAGTACCGGTGACGCCTCGTGTGCAGTGCTTCTGCCGTCCAGATCTAGATCTGGGCAGTGTTGTCTTGGTGGACCGGTAGTACCGGTCATTACCGGTAGCACCGGTGCTGTGCGCAACGGTCAGTTTTTCTGCGGGCTTTATAAGCCGCCCTCCTCACTTCTATCCGTTGCAACCTCCATTATTGACGCCCCCAACTCAGAGAAAGGTGCGTCCAAGCTCCCAAGGCTCTCTCCTCCCTCTCTCTTGCTCCTAGCTCCAAATCTTTGGAAGATTCAAGTTGAGAGAAGAGATTTGAGTGAGAAACGTTGAATCCAAGCTCGAGCTCCTCCTTCCCTTTCCTCTCCCTCTCAAATCTTGGTGGTATTTTGAGAGAGGATTTGAGGAAACCCTAGTGCTTGAGATTTGAGTGAGACAAGTTGAATCCATGCTCGAACTCCTCCTTCCCCTTCCTCTCCTCTCAAATCTTGGTGCTATTTTGAGAGAGGATTTGGGGAAACCCTAGTGCTTTGTGTTCTTGCATTCGTTCTTGCATTTGGTGGCACTAGGTGGTGATTGTGATTGAGTATTTCTTATTACTCTTGGTGATTGCCATCACCTAGACGGTTGGTGCTTGATTGATTGGTGAGGGGATTTGGTGATTGTGTCCGCCCCCAATCTAGGATTCATTTGTGAGGGGTTCTTGTGCCTTCCCCGCGGGAGATTCGCAAAGGCAACTCTAGTGGATTGCTCGTGTCATTGAGTGTGCTCATCTTGTGTGGATTCTTGCGACACCCTTTGTGGAATTCCCTTTGTGGGTGAGCTCGCGAATCACCAAGTGAGATAGCCGACACAACGAGGACGTAGCGTGCCGGCAAGCACGTGAACCTCGGGATAAACTCGGTGTCTATTGTCCCTTGACTTTCTCATTGGTTATCTCTCTTGTGGTTGATTCATTATTGTCATTGAGATATATATTTGGAGGATACAATCCACAAGGCAAGGTTTGCACCCACTCGGACTTTACATTTGCATTTACGTACTCGTCTTGCTTAGCTTGTTAGTAAAGTTCTTGTGTAGTCACTAGGAGTGGTTTAGCAGTATTTTAATTCTTGCTCCTAGGACTTTGTGTGAGCTCTAGTTTGTAAACCTTTGTTTTAGAACGGTTAAGTGGCTTGCTTTGCATAGAGTTCACTAGAGCTAGCGCAAAACCGCATTATGCCGTTTGTCGTACTAATCAACTTGCTCTAGTGATCTTGTAGTTTTTTAAATAGGCTATTCACCCCCCCCCCCTCTAGCCATATTTGGACCTTTCAGTAGAACCGTAGGTAAGCAGGAAGGAGATTGGGGATTATTACGCTCCACTTTTTGCCTTGATTTCTACCCCATTTTCCAAATCGTCGACCTCAAAACCAAGGTTCTGACCTTTAAAAAAGGAGATGATGAATCTTTGGCCTCATCCTGGAATCGTCTTAACACTCTTTTAGAATCTGGCCCGGACCTTAGTCTCCAAGACCCTATTATTCTTCAACATTTTTACATAGGTCTTCGTAGAGACAATAGACAATTGCTCAATACCACTTCTGGAGGATCGTTCTTGCATGTCTCGTTTGAGAAAGCAAGATCAATCCTAGATCAAATTTTATCCTCTGAATCCGATAATATCTGAGAAGTAGGACCTCAAGTAGCTGAAACTAATTCTTTGCCAGATACACCATCTACCCTAGCTACTCCAAGTCCTGAGCCACAAAAAGAAGAAATTCCGTTTCCCGATTTTATGCTTGACATCGAACCCGATCTTTTTACCGATTTCGGAAACGTTTTAAAATATCTTTCTATAAAGAAACCATAGAAGCCTGTTGAAAAACCTTTAGAAAATTGTTTCTCCTATAGAAGTACCTCAGGAGAGTTAGCGTCTGTCATAAGCAATGAATGGCTAGAAGAATCAGAGCTTTCCTCTGATGTGATCCGTTTTGGATTCACCTTCCTTGCCAATACGTTGCCAGATTGATTTAGACCACTTTGATGCTCTCTACAATCCGGTTGTGGGCATTAATATCATGTCTGCTTTGCGTGCACAAAAATTATTGCAGCACATGTCATTAACCCCAACAATGAAAATGATGAAAAGTATTTCAGGATAAATTATCCCCAGTTTGGGAATTTTGCATGTCCTACCCATCCAGGTAGAAGGGACCATGGTTCATTTGAGCTTTTCTATCTTTGATACATGGGACTTTGACCTGCTAATAGGACAGACCCTTAGAAGACTTTTCTATGAAGGACAAACAGGGAAAATAAATATTTGCTTAGGCAAAGGTTTCCAATTCCCAATATCCATATCTCACTCTCTAAATACTAAGACCGAATCCTGACCTCAATTTGATCTGTTGGAGGTATTTAAGGCTGCTTCTCTAGAATTCTTGGTTGAACCAGGCCTAGAGGATGACACCCAATTCTTCGTAGAAGAAGAAGCTGAATCTTCTGAGTCTGAACCTTTAGACGAGTTTGCAGAACAACCTAAACCTCCTATCGAGCTTAAAACCTTACTTGCCGGTCTTAGATATGCTTTTCTAGATAATGATCCAGAGTCTCCTGTGATCATAAGTGATAAACTCACTCAGGAGCAAACTCTGTGCTTAATGGCTGTCTTAGAGAGACATCGTTCAGCTTTTGGCTATTCACTCCAAGACCTCAAGGGAATCAGTCCTGCCCTTTGCACTCATTGTATTCCCAGATATCCAAATATACCACCCTCTAGAGAACCCCAACGTAGACTTAACAACGCGATGAGGGAGGTAGTTAAGAAAGAGGTTTTGAAACTGTTGCACGCTGGGATCATTTATCCTGTGCCACACAGTGAGATATGGATATTGGGAATTGGAAACCTTTGCCTAAGCAAATATTTATTTTCCCTGTTTGTCCTTCATAGAAAAGTCTTCTAAGGGTCTGTCCTATTAGCAGGTCAAAGTCCCATGTATCAAAGATAGAAAAGCTCAAATGAACCATGGTCCCTTCTACCTGGATGGGTAGGACATGCAAAATTCCCAAACTGGGGATAATTTATCCTGAAATACTTTTCATCATTTTCATTGTTGGGGTTAATGACATGTGCTGCAATAATTTTTGTGCACGCAAAGCAGACATGATATTAATGCCCACAACCGGATTGTAGAGAGCATCAAAGTGGTCTAAATCAATCTGGCAACGTATTGGCAAGGAAGGTGAATCCAAACGGATCACATCAGAGGAAAGCTCTGATTCTTCTAGCCATTCATTGCTTATGACAGACGCTAACTCTCCTGAGGTACTTCTATAGGAGAAACAATTTTCTAAAGGTTTTTCAACAGGCTTCTATGGTTTCTTTATAGAAAGATATTTTAAAACGTTTCCGAAATCGGTAAAAAGATCGGGTTCGATGTCAAGCATAAAATCGGGAAACGGAATTCTTCTTTTTGTGGCTCAGGACTTGGAGTAGCTAGGGTAGATGGTGTATCTGGCAAAGAATTAGTTTCAGCTACTTGAGGTCCTACTTCTCAGATATTATCGGATTCAGAGGATAAAATTTGATCTAGGATTGATCTTGCTTTCTCAAACGAGACATGCAAGAACGATCCTCCAGAAGTGGTATTGAGCAATTGTCTATTGTCTCTACGAAGACCTATGTAAAAATGTTGAAGAATAATAGGGTCTTGGAGACTAAGGTCCGGGCCAGATTCTAAAAGAGTGTTAAGACGATTCCAGGATGAGGCCAAAGATTCATCATCTCCTTTTTTAAAGGTCAGAACCTTGGTTTTGAGGTCGACGATTTGGAAAATGGGGTAGAAATCAAGGCAAAAAGTGGAGCGTAATAATCCCCAATCTCCTTCCTGCTTACCTACGGTTCTACTGAAAGGTCCAAATATGGCTAGAGGGGGGGGGGGTGAATAGCCTATTTAAAAACTACAAGATCACTAGAGCAAGTTGATTAGTACGACAAACGGCATAATGCGGTTTTGCGCTAGCTCTAGTGAACTCTATGCAAAGCAAGCCACTTAACCGTTCTAAAACAAAGGTTTACAAACTAGAGCTCACACAAAGTCCTAGGAGCAAGAATTAAAATACTGCTAAACCACTCCTAGTGACTACACAAGAACTTTACTAACAAGCTAAGCAAGCCGAGTACGTAAATGCAAATGTAAAGTCCGAGTGGGTGCAAACCTTGCCTTGTGGATTGTATCCTCCAAATATATATCTCAATGACAATAATGAATCAACCACAAGAGAGATAACCAATGAGAAAGTCAAGGGACAATAGACACCGAGTTTATCCCGAGGTTCACGTGCTTGCCGGCACGCTACGTCCTCGTTGTGTCGGCTATCTCACTTGGTGATTCGCGAGCTCACCCACAAAGGGAATTCCACAAAGGGTGTCGCAAGAATCCACACAAGATGAGCACACTCAATGACACGAGCAATCCACTAGAGTTGCCTTTGCGAATCTCCCGCGGGGAAGGCACAAGAACCCCTCACAAATGAATCCTAGATTGGGGGCGGACACAATCACCAAATCCCCTCACCAATCAATCAAGCACCAACCGTCTAGGTGATGGCAATCACCAAGAGTAATAAGAAATACTCAATCACAATCACCACCTAGTGCCACCAAATGCAAGAACGAATGCAAGAACACAAAGCACTAGGGTTTCCCCAAATCCTCTCTCAAAATAGCACCAAGATTTGAGAGGGAGAGGAAGGGGAAGGAGGAGTTCGAGCATGGATTCAACTTGTCTCACTCAAATCTCAAGCACTAGGGTTTCCTCAAATCCTCTCTCAAAATACCACCAAGATTTGAGAGGGAGAGGAAAGGGAAGGAGGAGCTCGAGCTTGGATTCAACGTTTCTCACTCAAATCTCTTCTCTCAACTTGAATCTTCCAAAGATTTGGAGCTAGGAGCAAGAGAGAGGGAGGAGAGAGCCTTGGGAGCTTGGACGCACCTTTCTCTGAGTTGGGGGCGTCAATAATGGAGGTTGCAACGGATAGAAGTGAGGAGGGCGGCTTATAAAGCCCGCAGAAAAACTGACCGTTGCGCACAGCACCGGTGCTACCGGTAATGACCGGTACTACCGGTCCACCAAGACAACACTGCCCAGATCTAGATCTGGACGGCAGAAGCACTGCACACGAGGCGTCACCGGTACTACCAGTCCTTCACCGGTACTACCGGTAGGCTAGGGTTTGGTTTAGATTCAAACCGAAGGCGGCTGAAACACTGTTCACGGGCGGCACCGGTACTACCAGTACCCCACCGGTACTACCGGTAGGCTACCCGGAAGCGACTGAAGAAAGCGGCACTGGTACTACCGGTACCCCACTGGTACTACGGTCCCGAACCGGTACTACCGACCTTGTACCGGTACTACCGGTCCAAACAGTACCACGACACGCTAAAACGACCGTAACTTCTTGCTCCGAAGTCTGATTTCGATGATCTTGGACATTTTGGAAAGCTTATTCAGAGGACTACACAATCCATATGAATACATGATCCAAAGCACAATGGATCAAAGCAGGTTTCCAATCCAAGGCCATCCTAAAGTTAGAAGCATACTGAAAAAACATTTTCTCACTTCAAACTTCTTCTCCTTTGCAAAAGTGCTAACACCACCAAGTGTACACCGCCATGTGCATGTGTGTTAGCTTTTCACAAACATATTTCAAAGGATTTTCACTCATATCACCACATCACTAAGCGAGATTAGAGATGCATATGAACTCACACTTAGTGGCACTAGATAACCATTGCAATTAAATATTTCCCCTCTTTATAGTACGTTTATCTATTCTAAATGTGATCACACTCTCTATAGTGTCTTGATCACCAAAAAACAAAGTGGCTCCTATGATATACCTTTGACTTGAGCCTTTTTGTTTTTCTCTTTCTTCTTTTCCGAGTTGTGGAGCACTTGATCTATCTCTTGATCATCACTTGGTCTTACACTGCCTCCGTATGCCATGTCTCCACCACTTGATCACTTCCTCGTGAATAACCCTAGCTTGATCATCACACTTAGTGACAAGGGTTAGTACACATAGGTTTCATCAATTAACCAAAACCAAACTAGGGCTTTCAATCTCCCCCTTTTTGGTAATTGATGACAACCTTCACAAAGATATGAAATGAATTGAAATTTTGATTTCATGTTGCTTGCCCATTCAAGATACACATGGAGATCATTAGGATGGACAAGTTTCATGAATCAAGTTGGTATCATTAGCTCCCCCTACATATGTGCCAAGAGTTTGGTTTTTCCAAAGCTTGCACATATACATCGGATTAGCAAGTTGGGAGAGTAATGCATACCAAGGATGCTAAGGTGTAAAGAATGGACCTTTGAAGCGTGATACCATTGGAGTGCGTCCTCGAACCATCCTTAGCACCATGGTTAACTAGATACCAATTGGGAAACTTCTCAAAGAAGCTTGCAACACTAGAACACCTCGTGAGATTAACATTAAAGCAAAGAGGCTCCTAGTACAACTTGAAAGCATACGGTATCTAGCTACAACCTATCCATGCTAGATGATCATTTCATCAATCAAGTCTAAACTAGCATACACCAAGCAACATACCACTTGTAAAATAAACAACTTGTGCAAATGCAAGCAAACATATGTCAATGCACAATCGAATGCAACAATCAAGTTTATGAGCTTGCTCCCCCTACTTAGGTGCATCAAAATGTTAATTGATCCCCTTCCTTTATCATGTTTTCTTTACTTCTCCCCCTATCTCTTGACTTTATGTATATCTTTGTGACCAATTTCTCCCCCTTTGTCAATAATTACCATAAAGGGTGTGTCAAGATTTAGATAGTCATTTCAAACCAATGGGGTGAATAAGTGTGTGTGAGGAAGTGATCAAGTGGTGGAGACATGGCATACGGAGGCAGTGTAAGACCAAGTGATGATCAAGAGATAGATCAAGTGCTCCACAACTCGGAAAAGAAGAAAGAGAAAAACAAAAAGGCTCAAGTCAAAGGTATATCATAGGAGCCACTTTGTTTTTTGGTGATCAAGACACTATAGAGAGTGTGATCACATTTAGAATAGATAAACGTACTATAAAGAGGGGAAATATTTAATTGCAATGGTTATCTAGTGCCACTAAGTGTGAGTTCATATGCATCTCTAATCTCGCTTAGTGATGTGGTGATATGAGTGAAAATCCTTTGAAATATGTTTGTGAAAAGCTAACACACATGCACATGGCGGTGTACACTTGGTGGTGTTAGCACTTTTGCAAAGGAGAAGAAGTTTGAAGTGAGAAAATGTTTTTCAGTATGCTTCTAACTTTAGGATGGCCTTGGATTGGAAACCTGCTTTGATCCATTGTGCTTTGGATCATGTATTCATATGGATTGTGTAGTCCTCTGAATAAGCTTTCCAAAATGTCCAAGATCATCGAAATCAGACTTCGGAGCAAGAAGTTACGGTCGTTTTAGCGTGTCGTGGTACTGTTTGGACCGGTAGTACCGGTACAAGGTCGGTAGTACCGGTTCGGGGACCGGTAGTACCAGTGGGGTACCGGTAGTACCAGTGCCGCTTTCTTCAGTCGCTTCCGGGTAGCCTACCGGTAGTACCGGTGGGGTACTGGTAGTACCGGTGCCGCCCGTGAACAGTGTTTCAGCCGCCTTCGGTTTGAATCTAAACCAAACCCTAGCCTACCGGTAGTACCGGTGAAGGACTGGTAGTACCGGTGACGCCTCGTGTGCAGTGCTTCTGCCGTCCAGATCTAGATCTGGGCAGTGTTGTCTTGGTGGACCGGTAGTACCGGTCATTACCGGTAGCACCGGTGCTGTGCGCAACGGTCAGTTTTTTCTGCGGGCTTTATAAGCCGCCCTCCTCAC